>BQNB010164695.1:0-14306 GCA_026074375.1 Tanacetum coccineum
TTGTTTTTGGTTTAGTCGGCAAAATATAAATTTAAAACTTGAATCAATAAAATATACACCACACAACGACACATCAAATAGAATAGAATTAACATAGATTAGATAACCAAGATATTAATTAAATTGATAGATTTAACCTCGCTTCAAGTGTTCGACACCCTACTTACCACAAAACTACTACTGATCGGGTACACTGCCCCTTAAAGTGTTATTTTTGGTTTAGTCGGCAAAATATACATTTAAAACTTGAATCAATAAAATATACAGCACACAACGACACATCAATCTGTTATTTTAGTACAATTAGAAGATTTTAAAAAGATTTTTGGTTAACCATAAAACGGATCCTTTGCTGACAAATACGAATCCTTCGTTGAAGGATCTGTGTGTTCCGTGGTCACCAGGATTTGAATCAACCTTTGCCTCTATAAATAGAAGCCAAATGTTTTCATTTCAAATCACGTTTCCCATTTTGTCTCTAGCATACTTAGTCATTCTCTTTCATTCATTCATATTTAAACATTCTTTGATCATTGCACTTGTTATATAAGACATTACAAGTGATCCAATCATTTCCACTTTCAAGTGAAGAACACAAAGAAGATCTCCAAGCTTCAAGTGTTAATAGTTCAGTTGTGTCAACAACATTGTTATGTTATTTACTTCCACCATCTTTCATTAAATTGTGTGTAATATGTTAGTGCAAATATTATAACATTTAATCTGTGCAGTCTCTTTGTGTTTTAGTGATAACAAACATGTAACTTGTAATACATAACATAAAGTGCTCAAGTTACTCGTACCCAAAAATCATCAAAGCATACATTCATAAACTCCTCTCGATATCTCGAGTATCAGTATGCTTCAACACAGAGATCTTGCCATCCTTATCTACCACAAGCACATGTTAGAGTATGCTCGTAACTAGTAACCACAAATCATCAAAGCTTACATATATAAACTTCTTTTGGAGTTAGTTAATTAGATTCGGCTAAGTAAATGGACAAGCCCAATGGAGGTCCATAAGTGGCCGCCCATCAAGGCCCATCAAGAAATGGAAGGGGATAAGACCGAATAAAAGTGCATGCTAATATCCATTGGTGAGGTCTCACTAATAACCACTCCTCCTAATACATATTAGTGGGTTAAGCCTTTTATCCAAGAAAGTTTCTATCTATAAGTAACCAAGCTCACTCTTCCCCTTTCTCCTTGCAAAAACAATGGCTCACACTCCCTATAATGGGAGTTTGTGTATTCTTGATTCCATCTATGTTTCTTGTACAAGGCAAGGTTAGTAGTTACATTCTTGGTTAGTTCAACTAGCATCAAGGTGGTATATGATGAAGTGTAGTGTGTCTCTACATAAGAAGTGATCCCCTTTGATCACTTGAGTTTCATAAAGTAGATCGGGTTGTATAGAAGAGCTTTTGATGTTTAGATTAGGAACTTATATCCATTTAACTACTAAGTCTTAGATTTCACTTTGTAACAATTTCATATAGATTATAGGTTAGATGGTTTATGTGTTTAGGCCTTAAAACACAAGGCTTGTTATGTTGGGCCATAAAACATAACGGGTTTGGTTGTACCCGAAGAAGGACTTGACATGTAGCTTAGTGTCAAAAAACATTGTAAGCGATGTAAGGGTTTGTTTTGTTAGGCCATAAACATAATGGGTTTGGTTGTACCCGAAGAAGGGCTTTTAACTTAGTATCGAAGAATAATGTAAGCGACGTTGTAAGGTTTTCTCCACCATGAAGGGAGCTTGTTGACTAGTGAAGTAACTCTCGAGTTGGGTACTCGGGGGGTGGAGTAGGGCGAAAAGGAGCTTCGTGATCGAATCACTATAAATTGTCGTGTCCGATTTTTCATTTCTTTTTACTTATCGCTTTACGTTTATATTTGCATTTATCGCTTTACATTTATATTTGCATTATGTATATGTTTGTGTGGCTTGTTGCTTGTTGCTTATCATGTCGAAGTAAGACTCGGTATTTAGCTTTGTACAAAAAAAAGTGTAAGCGACATTGTACGATTTTCTCCGTCTAAATGGAGCTTGTTGACATAGTGAAGAGAACTCTCGAGTTATGTACTCGTGGAGTGGAGTAGTGCGAAGAGGAGCTTCGTGACCGAACCACTATAAATCATCATGTCTTTGGTTTTATCTTTCATCTCTTTACTTACTTACTTACTTATTGCATTTATTTATTTATTTATAGCTTTGCAATCATATACATTCTTGTCTATCTATTGAGTTCACATAAGAAAGCAAATTTAAGTTTTAATTTTAAAAATGGTAAAAATTATTCAATCCCCCTTCTAGTTTTTCACAATTGTTATATCAGATTTACGGTTAATAACCCTCATTCATCTCTCTCACTTTTCACACACATATTTATGATCTCTAATTCTCTTGTTGTTTCTTTGAGAGAGTTGTAATAGAACATTCACTAATTCACACTTTAGTAGAGGTGATTGTGTTGTGGTTTTGATCAATTTGTTTGTGTTGAATTAAGATTTAATAAAAGAGTTTTGAGCGTGTTAAATATAGTTTTGTACACACACTCATGTACAAGAAAAAAATTAAAAAAAGCTTGATGACGCTATGTTATGACCATGACGAAACACCTATGGCGCAAGCCACAATACCCTATGACGGTGCTATAGCTTATAGGACTGTGGAATGGGCTATAACACGAATATGTCCAACCCTTTTAGTTAGGGGTGTTGATCGGTTCGGTTATCGGGTTATTCGGTTAGTTCGGTTAAATTTTCTTTTTGGGTCAACCCGAAAATCGAACCGAACCGAACTAGAATTCAACCGAACCGAACCGAAAACCGAATTCGAATTCGGTTCGGTTCTCGGGTTGACCCGAATAACCCGAATTTCACTATTTTAAAAAAAAAATTAATAATTACATTAATTTTTAGTAAACAAACAAAAAATTATTATTAACATAAAATGTGTTTTTTTACATTATGATAACATTTTAATGGTATTTATATATATAAATATATAAAAAAATATATATATATATATGAATTCGGTTTTCGGTTCGGTTTTTGGTTCGGAGTGCCAAACCCATATCCAACCCGAGAACCGAATTAGTAGTTCGGTTCGGTTCGGTTTTGACGAATTCGATTCGGTTATTAGTTCGGTTCGGTTATTTTCGGTTCGGTTCGGTTTCGGTTTTCGGTTTATTCGGTCTTTTCGGTTTTTCTGCTCACCCCTACTTTTAGTCGCAGACATAGAATTTGAGAGTGCGTTTACTAGGAGAAACAATTTCTTAATTTCTATTTTTAGATCTGTAAAAAAAGAGGGGATTTAATTTTATAAAAAACGCAGAAAACATTTTCATATGACATTATTTTCAGTTTTAAGGAAAAGAATGGGTGTTACAACAAACAAAGAAAATTAAAAAAAAAAAAAAAGTTTTATGGTTTTTCTGTTATGTTGGGAAATGGATATTCTCCTTTTGCGGAGAGTTTTTCTATTAAAATAATTTTGATTTAAACGCAATATTTATTTTCCTTGTTTTATACAAAATGTATTATAAAACAAGAGTGTTTTCTTTTAACTTTTTTTTTAACGGCAAATTTATTAGGAACTAGCAAGGAGCTAGATTAAACAACTACAATATAAGGGTTTTTAAGCCAAAGACATTGGTTTTTCATCTAAAGTTTATGTTCTAAGACAAGCATAAACCTAATAGTTTAGGATACCTCATACAAGAACCATTGATCTATAAAAAAATTTCTTTATACTCCAATATAGTATATCAGTATTAAAGTTTCAACTTTCATTAAAAAAATGTTTTTATAAATTATTGGAAATAAGGAATTATGTGTCTTCGACTTGTTCCACCTAATTAAAAGTATGGATTGATACTTAATCATCGGTTTGTTGTCTTTGTCACTCAAGTCTCTTACCAATTATAATGCGACTATGTTTCTCGAAATTTTAACCGTTCCATGTTCAGTAATGTTACCAATGATAATGCAACTATGTTTCTAGTTGTGTTGCATTGTAGGGATGAGCATATCGGACCGGAGACCGGACCGGATCGGAAAACCGGACCAGACCGGACAGGATCGAACGTATTTTCGGTCCGGTTCCTCGGTACTGGGAGTTTTTGTTACTTTCGGTCTCGGTCCGGTCCGGCTCGGTCCGATCAAAAACCCGATGATTATGTCGTTTAGGACCGAACCGGACTGTTCCATTTCGGTCCGGCATTTTAGACCAACTCGGTCCGGTCTTGGCCGGTCCAGTCTCGGGTACTTGAACCGTTTGCTCCCCCTAGTACCAATGAGGACATTTATTTATTTAAAAATTACGGATCATACCCAACTATCTCATCTTTTAATATACTCCAAACAAATGCCGGGAGCGCAACGATTGATGATTTGAAATACTGCCAAACAAAAACTCACAATATGGAGGAACAAGCTTTTTTAACAATGAATTACTGGGGGTAAACGAAAGGCGGACATAAAAAAAGATGGTGGGAAAATAGGTATTTCAATCGACTCCCCAAAGAAAAAATGGAAGGAAGACACCAAACTGTTAATTACATAATTCAGAAACAAAGGATAATTCTTCGGATTTAAGTAGGACCTCTGTGATTTGAGTTCATGAAAAAGTAAAGCATTTATCATCTAGCAATTGTTTTTAATCGTTTGCTCAAGACGTAGAAAAAAATGAGATCAAAGGATTTTTCCCTTTTAAGTGAACTCAACCAAATCATTGATGTGGGGCTCATCTCTTGGTTATGATGTTTAGAGGAATGTAAAAAAAACTCTAATACAAAAATGAGCAATGGAATCGGGATTCACATGGTTGACAAATAATTTTTTGTCAATAAATTGTTGTGGTAACTGATGGAAAAGAAGAAACGCATGTGGATAAAGGGACCTTTGCCTTAAACACAATTGTGCATTTTTCTTTGGGATTAAGAAGAATCAAAAAATGGACTCGTTTGAGCTATTTCGAATTAAATCTATGTGGAGGGATTACTATGCTCCCTTGATTATGGCTTCTGTTGTGATGGTCGGGTCTCTCAGGTGGTCTTATTATCTATTTGGGACCCAATATGTCTCTAAGAATTTATTTGTGTGTGACACGACTCGTTTTTTATTATCAAAGGGAATTGGAAAAGAATGTAGTTGGTAGACTGTTTCATGGTGAATATTACGGCACACAAGATCATGTTTCTAAACTTGCACCGTATGGATTAGATCACAGACTTCTTGCATCTCACCCTATAATGGATCCTATATTATGGTTTGGAGACATGAAATGAGGGCAGAAAAGACAGCCACAAGAAAGGTTTGGTATCTACTATTGATTAGGTATTGAAGCTAATCATTTTAACTCTTTAATTGATTTAAGGGTTTAGTCGATCTTCCTATTGGTGGTCGCTCTTTTACTTGGATGAATAAAGCAGGTACTAAGCTTAGTAAACTTGATCGCTTCCTTATTTCAGAAGATGTGACTATTCGGCTCCCAGATGTTCGGATTACTGCTCTCGATAGGTTATGGTCTGATCATAACCCTATCCTTCTTCATATTGACAAACTGATTTTGGTCCCCCACTCCGTTCAAATTGTATAACTCAATGGTTCTGAGAGTATGGTTTTTGATTACTCATTAAAAGGAGGAATGGGGAACTTGCTTAGATTTAATCGAAATGTCATGAAATGTTTCGCCTCGCTCTCAAGGATATGATCAAAACAATGGAGCAACTACATCCAAGACGTTGGAAGAATCAGAAAACCGTTGGCTCTTGTGGGAAATTATACTTCAATTGAGAGAAACGGATTGATGAGGGAATCCGCTATGACCTTCCGAAATGATCACCGCCTTCATCACTTCTTCAAGAAATGAAAGATAGGATAAGTTTGCTTCAATATGGATATTATTCAAAAAAGCTATGTCAAATGGGATAATAGAAGGGGATGAAAATTCCAAATTTTCCATAGGTCATCAACCAAAAAAGGCGGAATCAGATGTTAATCAATGGGATTATGGTTGAAGGAATTTGGATACGAACCCTTGTTTTGATCAAGGATGCATTCCTTTCAATTCTATAAAGGAAATTTCCAAGTCAACGATTCACAGGTTATGTTCTCTAACCTTCCGCATTCTCATTCCCTTAATTGCATTGGGATCGAGAAGAAACTCTTGAAAAGACGGTTTACCCTTGAGGAAAATTAGGAAGCCGTTTGGGTGTTTCTTTTTTGGGATTTGTGGAATAGTAAAGCTCGGTGGCCCGCGATTGGTTACTCTTTTGGTTTTTAGTGAAGAAGTATTGGGGCACTATTCAGAAAGGATCTTTATGATTTTGTTTGTTAAATTATCTCTTTGCTTTCTTGTGTTATAGCTATGGTGCTAATTCATCGTTTTGCACCCTTATCCAAAGGTCAAACAAACCTTACGGTAATCCTGACCTTTCGCCCTCTATTTCGCTTTGTGGTATACACTTTAAGATCATTGCCAAGATTTTAGCTAACTGTTTATCTAAAGTGATTGACAAGTTGTTAGCAAGGAACATGTCGCAGTTTATTGCCTGGTCGTCAAATTCTTGATGGCCAGGTTATTCTAGACGAAATCATTTTGCGTGGTTATAAAAACGGAAAAAGAAGCTCCTCATTTTTAAAGTGGATTTGAAAGCTTTTTTGATGCCATAAGATGGAATTACTTGATTTACAGTTCTCGACAGATTTGGATTTGGTATTAATGGTGCTCTTGGATTAAAAGCGTGTCTCAATTCTTCGATGAGCTTCTATTACTTGATTAATGGTAAGCCCTACATCTGAGTTTTTCCATTAAGCGTGGTCTTAGGCAAGGAGAATCCATCATCTCCTCTTCCTTTTCATATGGGTTATGGAAGGTCTTCATAATGTTTTGAGGAAAGCAGGTGGGAAATGGTTTTGATTCCTGGTGTTAATATTAAGAATTCTTATATCAATTTTTCCATCTTTTCTGATGCCAGATGATGTGATCATTATCGATTGGAACTGCCAAAAGGGGGGGGGGACAGGGATAATGCATTCGTTGTTCTCCTATTTTTATCTAGCCTCGGGTCTCAAGATTATCATTCACAAGTCTAAATATTTTATGGTTATTGGGGTTAATAAAGATGAAGTTTTTGAGTATGTGCTTAGTCCATATGTGGTTGTATGGCTGGTGATTGTCCCTTTAATTACCTTGCGTCTCCCCAGTTGGTTCCCTTATGAAGTTATTGCTAGTGGAAGACGCCTTGTTGGATTCAGTTTTCATATGAGGCTTTCCTCCCTTGGAGAAAGCCTATCACACTCTTCTTGTCGATTGGGGGTGTGCTGACTTTATCAAGTTACTGTGCTTGGTAGTCTTCGAGTATCTACTATCTATGATGTTCAGAGACCAAATGGTCTTCAGGAACCTGGATAGAATTCGGGTCTTAATTTTTTCTTGGGGTTGGTAATAAAGATAAAAACAAAATGGCTTGGTGTCAAACTGGCCATTTATTCTTAATTCTTCGATAATAGCGAGGGTTAAACATTTGCAGTCTTAAAGCTTTCAACCTTGCTCTTCTTAAAAAATGGCGCGCGTTGGAGGTTACTTTCTTCCCCCAATAAACGCTCCTTTGGGTTCAGTGTCATCAATGCTTATCATGGTCAAGAAGGAGTTTCGTACAAATGGTTGTAGTTCAATGGCATTTGGGGCTAACATTGTTGGTACCTCAATTTGTTTTCACTCGAAAAGGTATTATCTTATCTAAACTTTCGTTTTTAATGCAGGTTGTGGACACTTGTATTCAGATTTTGGAAAAGATTATTTGGGTTTAGGAGAGGGACTCCTCTTTTTTACAAGGTACAATCGGCTCTATCATGCTTGATCTAGACAAAGATTGTCTTATCATTGGGACGTTTTATATAATGGGCAAGGTTTCTTGGATATTGGTCTACGGACCAATCTTGGTTGTTAGATATTCTTGCTATTTTATGTGACATGTTAAATGAAATCGGTCAACTAAATATTAATGTCAATGAAGATACTTGTACTTGGAGTCTTGGTGTACTGATATTTTATCGTTAACGGAGGTCGTTATAGGATTGATCCATATCCTTCCCATCTTGTATATCTACTACTTGGGTAATCTCTATCCCCGGTAGGTCAATGGGTTTTGAGGTGGAGGCTTCTCGTGGACCGACTCCCTCATAGATTGGACTCTCTTTCGCGTAGGGGTATGGTAATATTCCTGCCATTCTTTTGTTCCTTCTTGCAATGCAATGTGAATCTGACTAATCATGTTTTCTTCGATATGCTGACTTTGCGTACGATATTGGGGAAGTCGTTTTTTGATGGTGTGATTTTCATCTTTTTCAAGTTCTTTCTTGGGATTCTTTCAATTGTGATATTGGAATCTTTCTCTTGGCAGCTTCTAAAACGGAGAAAAAAACACCGGTTTCTATGTTATTACTACTTCGCGTTCTTTTCGGTGGCTTTGCGAGATACCGAAATAGCAGTCAGTTTAGTCTCAACCGTTTGAGGAAAAGTGATCTATTCGAGAATGTTCGTTCTTTCATTTTCGTGGCTTCAAATAGGGACATTTGAAAAGGACAATATGTGACTACGACTTGATCCACCAATTAAACATGAGATGATACCTTAATCATCGGTTGTTGTCTTTGTCACTCAAGTCTCTTACCAATTATAATGCGACTATGTTTCTCGAAATTTTAACAGTTCCATGTTGAATACTGTTACCAATGATAATGCAACTATGTTTTTAGTTGTGTTGCATTGTAGGGATGAGCATATCGGACCGGAGACCGGACCGGATCGGAAAACCGGATCAGACCGGACCGGATCGAACGTATTTCGGTCCGGTCCTCGGTCCGGGGTTTTTGTTATTTTCGGTCTCGGTCCGGTCCGGTCCGGCTCGGTCCGACTAAAAACCCGATGATTATGCCGTTTAGGACCGAACCGGACTGTTCCATTTCGGTCCGGCATTTTAGACCAACTCGGTCCGGTCTTGGCCGGTCCAGTCCGGTCCTTGAACCGTGCTCACCCCTAGTACCATGAGACATTTATTTAAAAATTCGGATCAACCCAACGAACTCATTTTTAAAATTAAATAAGAGATAAACGTAAGTATTAAGAAAAACTAATTTTCACTTGTTAGCCAAGTCATATAGTAGTGACTAGCGAGTTTAGGATTTAAGAAAAAGTATTAATATTTTATTAACCAACTTTACAAGATGAAAAATAAATAAACATTTTCGTGAAAAACTGATTTAAGTTATTCCCAAATTACTAGTTTCAATTATATGCACATAGAATGACGTTTTAAATTATGCATGGAAGAATATAGTCAAAATTAAATTTCAAAATCAGACCGAAAAGTGATTATTAGGAAGTGGCTTACATCTCCAAAAGGTGAGAACATCCCGATCTTATATATTTTTTGATGTTAATCGGACCTTTCTTTAAGGACTTAACCCGTCCTAGCGATCAAATTAGTCAATAGTTGGATTCAAACACTCCTCATTTCTCCAAAGACCCTTTACTACCGGTTAACCAAACATTTGCGGATAGTGACTAATAACATTGTTAAGGAACATGTCCTTTTAGAACGTGCTGTTATTATTCTTATTTACTCGAAACTCAAATAACCCCAACTCGATTAACTCGAAATTTGTTTAGTTCGGATTTTGGTGACTATCTTATCTTTTACCCTTTAGAACTAAGAGTATCAGGTGCAGCAACATGCACCTCAGCGTCACATCAGCTTTTTCTCATCTACCATGCATCTAATTAACATGAATCCAAAAACGTCCATCTCTCAGTATATACATCTAACTTATACAACTTTTTTAGACACACCGTTTATTTTTTCTTTCCATTTTTTTTCGAAACAACAATATTTTCATATATTTTAAAATAAATATGCGAAATTTATAATCCGGAAAAAAACAGACGAAAATTAATAAACAAAAACAAATAAGAAAAAATAATGTAAAAAAAAGTTCCTCATCATTGGATCAGAAAGTTTTTCATACTCATCATCCGCCATTTCGGATTCATATATTTCGTTTGTGCGGTAAAGAAGAATAGAATGAAAGTGTTTGTTTTGTGTTTTTTTTTTTTTTTTTCTTTTTTTTTTTGTTTTTAGTTTGTTGTTTTTTTTTTTGGTTTTTTTTTTTTTTGTTTTTTTTATTGTTTTTTTTTTTGTTTTTTTGTTAATTTTTTTTATTTACTTTGTTTTGTTTGTGTTAAAAGGTTGATCAAGGTACGTACTAGATATGATTTAACATTGTCCGGTATTCTTCTATTAAAATTTTGGGGTGATATAAAAAGAAAGGAAGGCCCGTAACTTAGCTCAAAAAGCCAAGATTAAGTGGCTTATAGAGGGTGATGAAAACTCTAGTTTCTTCCATGGTTCATTAAAGAAAAAGCGGCGTCAAATTGCTATCAAAAGTGTGTTTAAGAATGGTGTTTGGATAGAAGATCCGAGAGAGGTAAAAGTTGATTTCTTTGACCATTTTTGTAACAAGTTCTCGTTTAACAATGTGGTGCTCGTCCTTCTTTAGGTGATATGTCTTTTTTTTTTTTCGTTTAATTAGATATCCCTTGTCAAGAGAGTTTTTGGAGTGTGGTTTTTCTAATGAAGAGACAAAGAGAGCTGTTTGGGATTATGGTGGGGATCGAGCTTCGGGTCCGAATGGTTTCACCTTTAAGTTCTTTAAAACATCCTGGGAGATCATTCAACCTTATGTTGTGCGGTTTGTTCGTGAATTTTTTCAATTGGCCTGTTTTCATAAAGGGTGTAATTCTTCTTTTATTTCTTTGATTCCCAAAGTTAGTAATGCAAAATTTGTTTTGGTTTAGGTTTATTACTTTAATAGGTTGCCAATATGAAATTGTTGGTAAGTTATTAGCTAATAGGCTTAGTAGGGTTATTGGGAGCTGTGTGAATGTTGAGCAATCTGCTTTAATAAAGTAGAATACCTCGACGTTCCCGTATATTGAACGAGGGTATGGCGTGGTACCAGAAATAGTAAAAGATACTTTATTAGTTTTTAAAGATGATTTTGAAGAAGCATAATGACTATTTGAGATGAGGATTATCTCGATGTGGTTAATGGAGAATCTAGAATCGGGTAATAAATAGGCGTACATGGATTTCTGGGTGTCTAAAGAATTCACGGGCTTCTATATTGGTGAATGGATCACATACTGCTGAGTTCGAGATGTTTAAGGGGCTTAGGCAGGGGATCCATTGTCTCCTTTGTTATTTATTCTTGCTATGGAAGGGTTACATGCTACTATATGTAAGGTAGTGAGTAGGGGCATGTTCAAAGGTGCTTCGATTGGCCAAGGTAACATAATTGTCTCTCACTTATTTTATGCAGATGATGATATTTTTGAAGTGATAAGGACCCATTGCAACTCTACAATTTGGATAATGCCATTCTTAAGAGGTTTCTAATATGGTGTCCGGCCAAAAAATAAATGTTCACAAAAGTAAACTTCTTGGCGTTAGTGTTCCTGATGTGGACATTGCTGACATGGCTAAGGTTCTTGGATGTGGGGTTTCAAAGTTGCCAATGATGTATCTAGGTGTGCATGTTGGTTGCAATACGGGGCGATGCGAAAATTGAAAGCATATTTTTCATAAGTTTAATTCTAAGATGGCTCAGTGGAAAGCTAGATTGTTATCGGCATGTGGGCGGCTTTCATCAATTAAGTATGTAGTGGGTAACCTTCCAACGTACTACATGTCATTGTATTTAATGCCCACGATACTGCAAAAGCAATTAGAGTCCATGCGTAACAAATTTTTTGTAGGAGGTGGTTTAGATGAAAAAAAGGTCACATGAGTAAAATGGAATACTTGTTTAGCTACTAATGCTATGGATGGCCTTGGTATTGGTAGTATTTATGCGTTAAATGCTTCCTTGTTATTCAAGTGGATTTGGCAATTTCGTTGTAGTCCTAACGATCTTTGGGTAAAGGTGATTAAAGAAATCCATGAGATTGATGGAGGTATTGGTCGTGGGAGGTTAGTTAAATCGTCCCAAAGCCCTGAATTCTATTGTGCGATCGGTTTCCCTCATCTTTCAATCGAAAGAATTCATTTGTTGTCTGCTTGTTACCGTTCTGTTGGAGATGGGAATAATATCATATTTTGGGATGAAACGTTGTGTGGGGATCGTCCTTTAAAAGAATGGTTTCATCGTGTCTATGCTTTGGATGGGAATAAATAGTGTACGGTAGCTCAACGGCTTAATTCTTCGGATTGGAGTACTGTGTTTAGGAGGTTACCAAGAGGTGGTGTCGAGACGATCAATTTACAGCTTTGTTGGATGTTATTCGAGATGTGATTCTTTCAAATTCTAAAGATGGTTAGAAATTGGCCTAAGATTCCTCTGGTTTTTCTGTTGCTTTTGCTCGGAAATATATTGACGAACAAACATTAATTGGTGGTTTTACGTCTGCTAGATGGCCTAAATGTGTCCTTATAAAAGTCAATGTTTTTATGTGGAGGGTGGATTCTAAATAAATTTCCGACTTTGGTGAACTGGTTCGAAAAGGAATTGATGGTGCCTTTCTTTTAAGCCCCGTGTGTAGTGAGCATGTAAAGAGTGTTGATCATCTTTTCTTCTCGTGTAGGATGACACATGATATTTGGGCTTTATTGGCTAGATGGTGCATTGGATATTCGGATGTCCTTTAATATCATGGAGCGATTTTCACGGTTAGACGCTAGTCAAGTCTCGAAGAAAGCTAGGCTCATTCTTGAAGGGGTTGCAGCTACGATGATGTGGTCTATATGGATTTTTCGCAATGCTTTAATCTTTTCGGTGTTTAAACCTAAGAAGGCGAATACTTGGGATTGTATTGTATATCAATCATTTTTGTGGATATCATTTAAAATTCTTAAGTTTAGATTAAGTTGGGTAGGTTGGTTAGGAAATCTTATTGATGATACTTTCTTATTGTAATTATTTCGTTGTGTGGCTTTTGCTAGTTATTGTATAACGTCGCCATTAAAAAAATGGTTGTATAAAGATGTTTATATATAAATTGAAATTGGGGTGTTTAAAAAAATATAGTGTATAACATATTTTATTTTTTATTTTAAAAAGGAGGTAATTGTTGCACGTAATTGTTGCATTTGCAACTGTCAAAAAATTTCAAAATGGTGCAAATTAACATTCGCCAGTTAACTGACGAAGCAACCAATGGACGACCCATTCAGTGCAGCAACGAGCAACCAACGAGCCTTCATGTGGAACTGGCGAGGTCCGTGCGTTACTGCTCCGTGTGCTCTAAATTGTGATTTTCCCTCTAAAAGCTTGGGTGGTCAAAATTTAACTAGGATAGGTGGATTAAGGGCGTCGGTGTGCTTAATTAGGTGGGTACTTGGTAGTGGTGCGGTGAGATATGGCTTGGATTTCTTTTCTGTGTTGGGCCTTCCTTTAAATTAGGAAGAGGTCTGGTGGACCTTTTGCTGTTTCCCACCGACAATCATGGTCAAAAGTCACTTTTCAATCCCAAAAATACTGACATTTACCAAATTTATGTTTTCACCTTTTTCTTCTTTTAAATGTGTTAACATTGCTACTTTTATAATAAATGACAAAAATTTGCTATTAAATGAGTGACATTTTGTGGTGAACTTCCGGAGATTGATATGAAACTATAATCTCTTTGTCTCAAATAATTGTTTAATCAAGTAGTGCATAAAGTTTAACAAATTTCCACTAACACTGTGTTCTTGAGTTATTTCATTAAAAAATGAAAAAGAAATGAAAGGAAACACTTTCCTTCCAAAATTGGGAGGAAACACTTTTCTTCCATAATCATCAAAATAATACTACATTTCCATTCATTTTCTTCCATTTCCGTTCTTAAGTAATACTCGAAAACACAACATGGGCTGTTTCATTTTCACTTTCTTTCATTTTCTTTCTTAACTAGAACTCGAGAACACAGCGTAAATGCATTTTCCATACCCTACAAAGCACACACAATTATCATCCCTCGCCCGGTGACGCCCATCACCTTTTCCGTCTTTTTTTTCCTTCTCTCACGCGTGATATAAGCATCTCACGCGTGGTAATAGCAACCACTATTTTTCTAGTCTTATAGCACAAGAAAAGGATGTGTTTTGTATTTTGTGCAAGTGTAAATTAGTGACAAATAAAAAGGATAATGTTCATAAGCTTACATGCAGCAATGTACCCATGTGTAAATAATGGCCTCATTGTGTTTGTGGGGAGGCTTATTGAGGCTTATAGGAGCTTAAGTGTTTGAA
>BQNB010164697.1:0-14305 GCA_026074375.1 Tanacetum coccineum
GTATAGTGTGAAAAAAAACCAATTCTGTTACACAATTGACAAGTTTTAATAAATATAGCGAAAATGGTAAGTTTTAATAAACAAGCAAAGATTACCCGCGCGTTGCTGCGGGCTTTATTTTTTCGCGTGTTATTGCGGGGCATTTTTTTTTGTTCGGGTTAATTTTTTCGGTCTCATGTTTAATAGTTTGTTTTTTTCTCATATTAAATGACAATTTTTTTTCAATAAAGGGGATATATTTTTTTTTTGGCCCAGGTCGATGGATCGTAAACGTAATTTTTTTTTCTTCTTATTTTTTACGAAAGAAGGGGGGAGTATAAAGTTTTTTTTTTTGGGTCGATGAACAGTAACCACCGGGCCTGGCCGATGTGGAATACACTGTTCATCGATGAACAGTAAAGCCCGTTACTGTTTTTGGCATTTAGTGTAATGATAAATGTGTATATACAAGCAGGATTACCCGCGCGTTGCCGCGGGACGTTAATTTTTCGCGCGTTGTTGCTGGCCATTGTTATTGTTATTATTTTTTTAATTTTGTGCGGGTTTATTTTTTTCGGTCTCATGTTTAATAGTTTGTTTTTTTTTTCTAATATGACTTTATGTGTTGGGCCTCATGTTTAAATGTTTTTTTCTTTGGTTATATGTTTTTTTTTGTGCGGGTTTATTTTTCGGTATCATGTTTAATAATTTGTTTTTTTTTCCTTATATGAGTTTATGTCCCGCGCGTTGTTGCGGGGCGGTAATTTTTTTTTTTTAGTTTTTTTTTTGCGATTTTTTTTCGTCTCATGTTTAATAGTTTGTTTTTTTTATATGGGCTTATGTGTTGGGCCTCCTGTTTAAACCTTTGTTTTTTTTTGCTATATGGGTTTTTTTTGAAATGACACTGTTTTGTAATATTTTTTTCCCTCTATTTTGTGCCAAAAATTAAAAAAAAAATTATGCCAAAAAAAAAATAATAATTTTTGGGCCGGCCCAAACCAAAAATTAAAAAAAAAAATTTTGGGCCGGCCCAAAGTGGGAGCCTAGGCCCAAAATGATTTACCATTGTACAGTAGAAGCACTGTAGCTTCTACTGTACAATGCAAAATGTATGTTTTATAATGGAAGTATGTAGTTTCGAAAAATAAGGTTAGCAATTCATTTTGGTTAAACCATATTCACTTTTCTACTTGATTTATTATGTATGTGATGGCAGTTTCAAAAATTAGAGCTAACCGGTTAAAGGTTACAATGTGTAATATGGAGCAATACTTATGCTTGCACTACAGATTTATTAACTTTATATCAGATAAAACACATTGTTTAGTATGTTTCTGTTTATATTGTTAGCCACTAGGTTTTTGATAACGGGTTACTTACCCTATAATTTACAGAGTTATATGAATTTTCATATGACTATTTTCTAACAAGTGATAATTTTGGTTTTTATTAAATGGTTGTTATACATTTGATTTATCAGATAAATCTGGTATTAACTAACATTGAAATTTTGGTGTTATCCTGAGTTCTCCTCTTGCGGAGTGTACTTTTATGATAACTCGGACATCAAGTGGATATATATGGATGTCGGAAAGTTATTGACGGGCCCAGTGATACCCGAAACGATTGGAACCTTGGTTTAGGTTGATTCGAGCACCGGTAAATTTATGTGGTAAAAAGAATGACAAAAAGACTAATATGGAACCAAGAAGAGAGCAGTGCGAGTCAAGAACCTAAGAGATGTGAGTCACGATACACATAATTATAGAAATAGCTTTATACTTTTTAGTGGTAGAGCATTAAGGTTAGTTTATCAATGGTTTTTTGGTGGCAGAGTTTGTGGTGTTGATGAGTGTAGAAACATATATAAATCGATATGCACGGGTCTTCAATGATTTCCAGGGTCGTATGATGATCAAACAAGCATCATGACAACATCATATATTCAAGGATAAAGAGCAAAGAAGATGGGTTTAACCCTTAATACATCTGATATTAATATTGAAAGGGTTAACAAACAATTGTTTACAGATGTGCATATATATACTAATCTAATCGATGTGAATGAAAAAGTGTGTTTGTCATGTTGAAACCAACAGACTTAGTTCTTTTCATTATAACCGTTTTTATATCTAATCCTAACTATCTATTCGGGTCTGGGCCTAAACATCTAAACGTGCAGCCCTATATATGCATGTTTAGGGCTACAAATCTATTTATAAATAAACTAAACCTATACTAAAGTTTGTGAATATAATAAACAAAGATTATTGGATTATAATCTTCCAACATATTCCCCCCTAATCTATTAATCTTTGTTTCTTCAATCTTCTTGTTCCTTGCTTTCTTCCGATCTTGATTTCTCCATTCTTTAAGAACTTAATAATGTAAATCTTAAAATCTTTTAAACTTTTAAAAACTTTATAAAAAACTTAAAAACTTATATATTATTTATCATAAACCAAATAAGTAAAATCTTAAAAAAACTTTCTTATCATAAACCAAATAAGAAGTTTTGAAATTTTCTTATCATAAACCAAATAAGAAATCTTGAAATGTTGTAACCGATTCTAATCTTTCTTCTTTAATTGGACATCTTTTCTTCTTTAATTGGCATCCATATTTGCATCTTCTTTAAAGAAACGCAGGTTGAATCTTGAATGATGAATGAACATGATTTGAAGTGTTGCTTGATCCCTTTCGCTCTGATACCACGTGTAGAAACATATATAAATCGATATGCACAGGTCCTTCACTGCATTTCCAGGGTCGTATGATGATCAAAACATGCATCATGGACAACATCATATATTCTATGGATTAAAGAGCAAAGGAAGATGGGTTTAACCCTTAATAATCTGATATTAATATTGAAATGGTAACAAACAATTGTTCAGATGTGCATTATTTATATATAATCTAATCGACAACCATTTTCTTTCTCTCCTGCAACTGCAATGTGAATGAAAAAGATGTGATTGTTCCTGTTGAGCCAACAGACATGTCTTTTCATTATAACCGTTTTTATATATAATCCTAACTATCTATTCGGGTCTGGGCCTAAACATCTAAACGTGCAGCCCTATATATGCATGTTCAGGGCCTGCAAATCTATTTATAAATAAATAAACCTATACTAAAAGTTTGTGAATATAATAAACAAAGATTATTGGATTATAATCTTCCAACAATGAGACACTATAATAGTGTAAAAAATTCATGTTTGTTAAGTTCAGTTACTTTATTGTTTTTCTTCATGAATGATGAAACTTAAAACACATTCTGGAGCAGTGACTCCCCATTCGGTTGGTATTTGGTGCAGCTAAATTGAAGATCACTTTGTACCTTTCTCTATATGTTCCATACTA
Organism: Tanacetum coccineum; assembly: GCA_026074375.1. NCBI lineage: Eukaryota > Viridiplantae > Streptophyta > Magnoliopsida > Asterales > Asteraceae > Tanacetum > Tanacetum coccineum. The sequence goes on from BQNB010164697.1 coordinate 3,348, forward strand.
ATACTCTTTTTTTTTTAACGGCGATTATATTAAAAAACTAGCAAGGAGCTAGGTTACAAAGCAATAAGATACGAGTTCTTAAGCCAATCATTCCATTTGAATGAAGCTTTACACCTAGAATTACACCACATAAAAGAACTAGACAAAATGTTATCAAATAAAATCGCCTTTGAAGGGTAAGTACTATCAAACAGAATCTTGTTACGGAAGCCCCATAAGAACCACCACGTAGTGTAAAAAACTCCTTCCAACAACTCCTTTAGTTTACTAGGCAGCCGAATATCCATCATCCACTCAAACCAATTCGTATAAGAACTAAAGCCCGCATATGAAACATTCCACCAGCGAGCATCTTCAACATAAAATCTGGTCCGCCAATCGACAACTGAAAAACAGGTGAGACGAGGTTTCAATACCGCCTTCACATGTAGGGCACGTGAGAGATTCAATATCTATGCCTCTGCAAGAAAGATTAAAGACGTTGGGACGCTATGCATTAAGTTTGATCTTCCAAGCTACAATGTTAACCTTAATCGGAATGAAGTTAACCCATCTCGTCCTAGTCGCGTCAGATGAGGATCTGCAACAATCGACTTTTTTCCTAAACGAAGCTACAGAATACTCCCCAGCGTTAGATAACGTCCACTTGTAGCGATCATATTGAGGAACAAGATTTATAGTATCCGCTGCAAGAATGACTGCATCGAACTGAGTTTGCTCAACGCCTCCCCTCACTAATACTCCATACTAATACTCTTTACTTGGACGACTCATGGCCTATTATTTATTCTTTTTTTTAAGTTGCATACAAATGCTAATTTGCCATGGAGCGAAATACAGAGTGCAAGGATTGTGGGGAAGATGTGTATAATATTGGTTTTCAAACTATAACCTTAACATATGAAGTGAGATTCTTTATCGTTAACGCACCATTTTTACCAATTAGTGTAACATACAAAAATAATTATTTTATGTTTAAACAGTTGGTCATTTGTTTCTTCTTTTATAAGCATATATGCTATTGGATTGCACATAAACGGTTTTTCTAAAATAATATTAGTCAATGTTGTCTCGGGTTTTTAATGCGTTTATGTAAAATTGAGTTTTATTTCCCTATGTGACTAAAGTAAGTTGTGTGTTTTGCAAGTCTTTAGTAGGCGGTTATTTTTTGGTTGTCTAACCGTTTAGACAACAAACAATACAGATTCATACTCAAGGCTAAAGGACAAATTTCCGTTAGAGTTTGTGAAGGAAATTTTATTTTCAAAAACTTCATGAAAAATTTTGAAAAAATTCCACAAGATCGTGTATGTTGGTGCATGAAAAAGTTGTGAAGGAATTTTATTTAAAGTGGGTAGTTTTGCCGAAAAAAAACGTTTGTGCATTAAATCGTTTTTTGTGCATCAAAAATTCGATTTTGCACCCAACTTCTTTTGTCTTTTTACATCAAAATTTAATTGCACATCAAACTAGATCAAGTTGAAATTTTTGGCATCAAGATTTCGTTTTCGTGCATTAAAAAACGCATAAAAACTCAAATTGAAAAAAACTTTCCTTTACGTAAGTTTCATGCCACCAAACTATCGATTCTTGTGAATTCTTTTGGAATTTTTTTGAGGACGTTTTTCAAAAAAAATCTTTTGCATCCTTCTCACGCATATCTGTCTTGTTATTTTAACCTTACCTCATACTCAAAATGTGTCATTTAAATTATTAATAACATCTACAAATAACAAATGCATGCACATAAAAAAATCAAAGCAAGCTTAAAACACACATATTGCAAATATGATTCTTTACATTTCACTTCACTATTACATATTACAAGGATTTTATATCGATGTGTGAGATTTTTGTTTGAATATAACTGGTCTAGGTTTGATGTTTATGGGAACGTGTGAGGCGTATATCTGTGCATTTTGGTTATAGAACCGTAAAAGACAAGCAATCGTCTTTTTCTGTTTTGGCTGTTTGATGAAACTTATGGTTTTATGAAGAAGGGTGTTGAAATTACATATCTAACAGATCTTATTCCTTTTAGCATGCACAAAACTATATTTATACTGTATTTATGTATTCTTTTGATGTGTTTTGTAAAATTGCCGCCTAAAAAATTTAAATTCTTGCATTATTTTGAGGAAGTCAACCTTTTTATAAATGCTGATAATGGGGCAAATATTTGGTCAACCTATTATTACCAGATTTATAAATCATTTTAGCTACAAATTAGGGATTTATGAAACCAAACTTTTAAGAGAAGCCAAAGTTCAAAACTTTTAAAAACCATATTTACGAAAAATATTATATGTCATGCAAATCTGATACTATGACTTTCATTATTGATGTGGATGTATGTTTCTTTATCGAATCAAATATCAATTTTTCTATATATAACATTATATTGATGGAATAAAGCCGTAAAATACCAACGACCTTTTTAAAATTTATCGATTTGGTTTTTTAACTTTGTACTTCAAAAATTATCGATTTGTACGTGTAAATATTATTAAAGTGTTTCTCATTTGCACATTTTGATGACGTGTCATACGTGATAGGCTGACACGTGGCACATCATCAAAATGTGCAAATGAGAACACTTTATGAAAGTACACGTACCAAATCGATAATTTTTTAAGTACACGTATCAAATCCATAAATTTTGAAAAGTTCGTTGGTATTCTATGGCTTTATCCCTATATTGATATTGATTTTGGGATATATTTTTTGGCTGCAGGTGGCTGCAAGTAGAGAAACTCTATCAACCAAAATTTAGATATGTATCTAAAACATAGTTAAATCATAGTTATATCATTGAATATGAAAATTAATAAGTAAACTCACATTCTAGACAAATAAATTAACATATGTAATAAAGAACTACTTTTTATAGCATTTTATCTTTTATATCCATTACATGTGTATAAAGATATAGCCATAATCATATCGTAGCCACATAGTACGCATTGAAATAAAGCCAACATTAGGTAACTTAGAAAATAAAGGGTTTTCGAGTTATTGACTGTGTGTTGAGGGTATTTTTTTTGTGACAGCGATTTATTAAACACCAAAAAAACTAGCAAGACGCTTGAATTACACATCACAAGATTAAGGATTTTTGAGCCATTCGGTCCAATGATGAACGAGGTTTTACACCTAAACTTACACAATATAAGAACAAGAAACAACATTATCAAAGTAACGCCTTGGATGGATTTTTAAGACTCGAACAGCTAACTTATACGAAAGGACCAGATCGACCCCGTAACACATAAAACAACTCCTTCGAGCCCACCTTAAGCTTAGCCGTAAGCGCAGCTGAGATCACCAAATTAAACATTCCTCGTTTGATTACATCCACGTATTCTATATTCACCAAGAACAAATCTTACGAACCACCTGCCTTTCCAAGTTACATTGAAAGAACAACGTTGACTAGAGGGATTAGAACAACGCAGTCTATATAGGACATTCGACAAGGAATTGATTATCATACGCGACAGAGATATATAGTCTCGTTGAAGTTCATCACATCTTGATGCTTACAGGCAGTCAGGGTTATCTATTATCATCAATCACCTTTCGAAAGAGGCGCACAGAAATGTCTCCTGAATTAGATAGAGACAATACGATACCTGTATTCTTCGGAGTAAGAGAAATCGAATTAACCATGTCGGACAACTCTTCATATTGAACTTGCTCGATGCCACCCCTAGCTTTCTGACGAAACGAACTGTCCAACCTGAAATCCTTCAATTTATCACCCACTGACACCTTTTTATTAGTCTCTAAAACGTATAAACGTGGGAAAAATGTCTTTGAGCCACAGAACCTTCCAGCCATTTATCATCCTAGAAGTAGTCGATTCCCACGATTACACATATTAAGACTTGCTAATTTACCTAACAAAGAAATTAACCCCTTGTTGTTCAAAAACTTCAACTTCCCGCACTATACTAGTCCAGCAAGACGAAGCTCCAGAATTAATGGCCTTACCCATTTTCCCGTCCACACCATGAATCGCCTTTATGACTCTCGCCCATAAAGAGGTTTTCTGAGCATAGAATTTCCACACCCATTTAAACAATAAGCCCCTATTCAAAGCGTACAAACTGGATACTCCGAGACCTCCTTTTTCTTTCGACGTCAATACATTACTCCACTTAACCCACGAAGCTTTATTACTTCCAAGATCATGACCTTTGAAGAAACGACTCCGAATAGATTCAAGTCTTTGAAGAACACTAGAAGGAACTTTGAATATCGACATATGAAATATAGGCATAGATCCTAAAACCGACTTAAGGAGAGTCAATCTACCACCAATAGATAAATTTTTCATTTTCCATCACAAACCATTCTAACATGATGCAACGATAACAATCATTATACTACCGAATAGTGATTATAAACTCATTATACCATATTTACAACACCGAGTCCTAAAAACTTCGAACGACTATAGACAAAAAAACACCTAACAAAGTAAACGGACTACACAACGATACTAATAACCCGGTAGAAAGCATCGAACATGCTACAACTCGACAATGACCTTAACACTAAAGACATAACCTACCGGAAGCTCAAAACAAACACCTACAAGGTCACATTGTAAGGAAAAACCTCAAATACATTATTTCAATATAGTATATGAACGATTGACTAAGGAAAAACCTCTAAGTGATAAAAAACGCCACCAACTAAAATTTCAATAAACTCAAAATACATTAATTTCAAAGATATTGATCTTAATAATAATTGATCAAAACACAACTATACATAGCATTGTTTATGTCTTCTCTCTTAAAACATACCAATAATCAAAAGATATAACAAAAGCATCTTAAGCTTAATTTTCCAAACAATCTAATTTTAACAAACTTTAAAAATCAGAACCTAAAGCAAAAAGTCTACATAATTACAATGAAGAGACTATTTCATGTGAGACTTACCAAACTAAAAAAACACTACGCAACGGTGGATTATTTGATCACAAACAACATACCGTTTTTTTAACCATTTACAACATAAAAATAAACTTTCAATCTAACAAATACTCTAAAAACAAAACATTCATAAGTTAGGGTTTATGCCTATAACTCTTTAACAATCAATAACATGATATATATAAAAAAAACTTACACGATTTTGGTAGATTTAAATCGATTTGGAATAAGAAACAAATCAAAGATTTTAGAAAGCCAAAACTTACAAGAAACTATAACTTGTGGTTTTTGTCTTTCTCCTTTATTACTGTTTAGTTGTGAATGATTAGGGTGCTGACGATGGTTTGAGTCTATCAAAGATGCATGTCTTGAGTTTCACAAATGTTATGATTATGGAAGAAGAAAATATGCGTGTTTGAGTGTATAAAATAAGATATTATCTAAATGTAATATTAAAATTTTCTTTTACACAACTATGTGTGTATGTATTTTGTATACAAGTTTTATCAAAACTAATTTAATATCAATTACAAAAAAACTTATATAAAAAGAATTTTGTTTTAGTATATGAGTTAAGGGTGGGCATAAAAAACGAAAAAACCTAAACCAAAAACCAAAATAACCGACCAAAACTAAAAACGATGGTTCGGTTTTTTGTTTTTCAAAAATCAAAAGTTCGGTTTCGTTTTTATTCATACATCTAAGTGTAATTTATTTACATAATATCACAAATCGATCTATTATGTAACCGTTGTCAACGGTTTCTTAGGGCCCATGACTTAAATATCATTTTTTATGTTGTTGTGAAGAATACTAGTAATCTTTGATATTATACAAGAACTAGAGAGAGAAGTAGGTTGGAAAGTTTCTAGAGAGAAAGATAATATTATTATGTGTGTGAAAATGAGAAATGGAAACAATCCAACAACCCTCTCACAGGCTTGTAGTTGTTTATATTCTTATACATGGCCGGCCATGGCCTTACGGTTTCCATGGGCCTTGGTCCAGACTAGCTTACTAGACTAATCATAATAAACAAACTACGGCTAAGACTATTACAACTTAAAAGTGACCGATTACTTTTCTTGTTTCAACAATCTCCCCTAAGGGGGGTCACTCTATTTTTCAAATTACCTAGCATACTATGGCTATATCTCTTAGTCTTTAGCTCTTAAACTTGACTTTCTCTTGTGAATATGTTGTAGTAATCTTTGACTTTAGGCTCGAGCTTGTTCCTTTATCTTTACTTGTAAGTGGAGATGTGATCTTGAGCACTGTGAGATCATCAACCAAGCATAATATCGTTTCGCCATCTTGTGACTTTGTCATCTTGTAATCTTGTGACTTCTGGACCGACATGTTCATACCATTCTTGATTTGTTGGCCTGGAAAGCTTTAATGTTGCATCCTTCTTGAAATTCTTTAACTTTAACACTTCGTCACTTCGAGAAAGACGTTCGGTATCAAAGTGATGGAAACTTCTTTGAAATTCTTTGACTTTAATACTTTGTCACTTCAAGAAAGACGTACGGTATCAGAGTAGCGGAAGTCTTGAAACATGTACTTGAGCTTTCATGATGTCTTTATGTTTGTCGGTCTGGTATGAGCATGTGGCTATGAATCTTGTGAGTCAGCGGAAAACAGGCACCTTCACCACCATCTTTAAGTTTCCTGCAATAAAACAGTTTGTAATAAAGCAGGGGGGAATATGGCTGATTGCAGTATTTTCCTATATATAAAATATACTATACCAAAAGAGCAATTAAGAACTTTCCCAAAGTTTCCCTTAAGGAAAATCTACTCTAAAAGATATATATATAATATAATACGTATTAAACCGGGAAGTATGCTTTCCTGGGTCATTTCCCCAACGACTTGTAAAATTGAAACCACGCCTTAGTTTGGATTATGATTTGAATGAGAGAAAAGATTGATTTGATTATCTATAACTACTAATTGAAAGCAACAATTAAAATAAGCAAACAAAAGCAATTAAGCACTTAAACTAATTAACGGGAGCAAATAAAACGCGACAAATAAGCAAATAAAACAAATTAACCCTTAAAAATGCAAACTAAAATTTTAAACCTAGAATAGGACAAAAGAAAATTTTAGGAAAAAGAAATTTTTTTTTTATTATTTTTGAATTTATTATGAATTAAAAACTATTTTAATCTAATTAAATCCTAAAAAATAGCAAATTAAGTCCTAAAAATTTAGAAAAATGATTTTTAAACTTAGTAAAGTCTAAAGTAACTTAAAAACTCAGAAAACTATTTTTAAAATTAAAATCCTAATTTTAAAATTAAAAATAAAGGCTTAAAAATGAAAATTAAAATCTAAAAGTGTTGAAAATGATTTTTCTGAATGTAAACCTAAAAGTATTTATTCTAATACTAAAAACTATTTTTTTGTATTTTTCTGAAACTTTTTTCTATTTTTTATAATTTTTCGAAAATTAAAACCTTAGAAAAATGATTAAAAATAATCTACTAAATGGAAAAATGTGAAAAATTCAGGGAAAATCCTAAATGCAACAAAGTTCAAAGGAAAAATAAGTTTACACTACCAGCTAAACTAATAAGCTCCTAATAAGCAATTTTAAGCTACGACTTTTAATAATAAGCTAAAAGAAAAATGAGTATAAGAATTAAATGGAGAGAGATGCTAACGGATGAGCTAATGAAGCATGGTGGTAAGTGTGTGTGTTTGTGTGCAAGAGGTCACGGGTTCAAGTCCCATTAACACCCTATTTTGCAATTTTTTTATTTTTGAAATCTAAAAGCTAGAACTTATTAAGGACACTATTCTAAGCACTTTTAATAAAAGGAGCTTAAGCTCAAACTCAAAAATAAGCTCTAAAAGAGCTTTTGAAGTGACTGACCTCAGAAAGTGAGGTTTTAAGCTTACTTTTGCTTGTTTGGGCTAAAGCACTTGCACAAAGCTCAAATTAAGCTCAAATTACAATCCAAAAACTGTTTTAGAATCCTTAAGATGTCTACTAACTAGTTTTAATAAGCTATTTAAACTAACAAAACTATAAGCTTCTAAATTTATGATAAGATCAAAGTGCTAAACTCAGGAAACAATTCAAAAAAGCACAATTTTAAGAAAAGCTCAAATGCTAAATAAGCCAAGTCCTAAGCTGAGCTTATGAAAACTAATTAATCTAATCATAAGCCATAAATTCAAGCAAGAAAATAAGATACTACAACTTAAAATTCAAAATTTAAAAGACTAAATTATATAACTACTGTTTTTGGCTTTTTTGGCTAATTTTATGACTTTTTAAGCTAAATTCAACTAAGCAATTAAACTAGAAACTATAAAGCAAGACCTAAATTATATTAAGCTATGTGAATACTATTAACCTACTGATTTTAAAACCCTAGATCCTAAAATTACTAGCCTAAATGAAAGATTAAAAAGACAGCAGTACTAACTGATGTTAGTACTGCTGATGCAATTTGACAAAAAGTAAAACACAAATGCAGGTTTCCTTAAGGGAAATCCTGCAGTACACACTCTATTTGAGTGTGTTTAAACACAAAACTTACACAAACCAACCCTTAACAAGCTTGGATCAATTTTGAACAAGCTAAGATAAGTGACAAATTCCCCTGGTGCAGGAACAATTTAAAAGAGTTTAAACTTTTGAAATTTTAAAATCTAATCCTTGAAATCTACTCTACTACTAGTTTAAAATGATTATGAAACTATCTCAAGCAATGAGCACAAGTCACTTTGACTTTTAGAGGTCAAAGTGCAATAATCCAAACACCCCTTTATACATTTGACAGATTTTATTTTAGCTTGTGAATTGAAAACTAGTGTTTGAAAACTTATAACCAGATAATAATAAGCTTATTACAAGCTTATCAAACAGAATTTAACAATTTATTAAGCTAGAAATACCAATCTACAACTTATGCTAACTATATTTTTTTGGGTTTTTGAGATTTTTAAAGGCAAACTTTTGAAAAAACTAAGATCTAAATCTATAAAGCTAAGAACAGATTAAAATTGATGACTAATGAGCAAAATTAAACACAGATAAGCAACTAGATAAGCAGTTAAGTAAAGCTATTAAGCAACTAAGCACACATTAAAGCTAATAAGCAATAAAGCAGTTTTTTAAAACTAAAATTTAAAGGAACAAGGAATTAAAAGAAAACTTACTTAAAGCTTCAGCTAAACAGAAGCTAAGTGCTTATAGAGCTTATCAACAGCTCTGGCTTATCCAAGGATAAGCCAGTAAAGTCCATGAGAGCCCTTCCATAATTGGCTCTCCTTCCATAAGCTTATAAGTCCAAGTATCAAAGGTATTAAACTGATTTTAGGATTAAAGTAAGTTAAATGAACTAATTAGCTCTATCATAAGCTTAGAGACTCATGAGAGCTTTTGAGAGCTTATTGAGAAATAGTGACTTATAAATGAAAGTTTATGAATGCAAGTAGAGACTTAGGACAAAAAACTCAATTTCATTAATCTTAAAAGCTTTATTACACTACTGAAATGAAAATTACAATGGATTTAAGCTAAAAATTAACTAAACATTAGGCTTAAGCTAAAAATACAATTTAAACTAAAAATTTAAAAGCTAAAATCTACATCCGTGTGTGTGTGAGAGAGAGAGAGAGCCTTTTATAGCCTGCTGTTGAACCTTCTAACCCCTTGAGTGCTTCCCATGCTCCTTCTAATCTCACCCCTTGAATTCCTTCAATGATTGGATCTCTAATTATGTTCATTGGATCATATTTGTGCACACACGGATTGCCAACGTGGCAATCCGTGATGTGACCCTGTGCTTCTTTTGAGAGTAGCCCGAGTATAAAAATCCATTCCTTGTGTGTTTTCTCATGTCCAACGTGGCATTTCCCTTGTGGGGATTAGCCAATAATGAGCGTTTGATTATGTTTTAACCTGCCAAGGTGTTTATTATACCTTGAATTGTCTAAATCGCCCTTTAATTGAGAAAAGCCCTTTGTTTGACTGCGTGGTGAATGGAGAAGATGAATGAACAATACAAACGAATTTTCCCGCTTGTTTTTAACTGAACGGGGTAAAAGGTTTTAAACTTTGGGTGAATGGAAAAATGAGTCCTTGTGGTTTATAAGGTGTAAATGTAATACACATCAAATATATAACATCTTTCAGGATTGGCACATTTGGTCCCTGGACTTAATTATTAAGGGTAATGGGCTTTAGGGTTTTGGGCCGGGTATGGGCTTTGGATCCGAGTGAGGTTTTAAGGTATAAAGGGCCCATTAAGACTCAAGGACCATTTGTGTAATCTTTTGAAACTTAAGGGACTGAATTTGAAATTTTGGGGTCTTTGTCATCTAGTGTTGACTTTGACTGAGGGTTGACTTTTTGACTTTGGCTTCCGGCTTTTGCACACTCTTCCGTTCTCGTGTCTGTGTTTGCCCGTTTTTGACGGTTTTCTTGTGATTTTTGTCTTATCCGTACCTGCATACACACAAACACAAAAAATCATATTTTTGCCATTTTAAGTGTGTTTTTGGTCATTTTGGGTCATTTTTGGTGTTAACGGATATATGTAGTTTACACCTATCAATGAACTTGAGATTACCAAGAAGAAATTCATCTCTCGTAACATGAACAGGAGACACAGGTCTTCTGTGAATGTTATGTCTGCTCTATAAATAATATATTATAAGCTTTGTGAACTGGCAGTAAGGAATGACGTGAGTTGTTGGCTTCTTGGTAGGAATATTAAGATTAGCATCTTGTACAAAGGTATTCCAGAACCGTTGTATGTAGATAGTTGAAATATTTGCTGATGTAGTGAATGCTCTGAATAAATTTGTGTTCTGGAGAATGTCAACTAAGATGCGAAATATAGGATTCTTTTGCAATTTTTGTAGATCCAAGAGAAGATTGCCCTTTCCAACAGGTAACCATGCATTGAAAGGAAGAATTTGTTTGTCAGATCTTGTAGGAGTAGGAGCGGGAACATTCTCTTCAACCATCTTATCTGCTAAAGAATA
>BQNB010164699.1:0-14305 GCA_026074375.1 Tanacetum coccineum
ATATGTTTGATGGTGTTCATGATATGTGTCTTCTTGATTTTGTGGAAAATGTGAATAGCCATGCTAAATCTGCTAAGAAACGTAAAAAAACAAAATATTTAGAAACCTACGGGCCATGTATTTACTGAAGTAGGACTTAAGTGGAAACCAAGAGGCAGAACTTTTACTATTGTTGGTAATTCGTGCCTTTTAACTAGGATCACTTCAGCTAACGTAGTGCCTCTTAAGAAAACCATTTCCCACTCAGTTGAAACACAAAACCAGAGCTTAAAGTCTACAGCAGGAAACCCAAAAATGTTAAAAATGTAGATTCGAGTAAAAAGGCTAAGATTGTAGAATCTAGTAATGCTAACCACTCGGAACCCAATCATACTTGGGGATCCAATGCTATAGATATTCCATCATCTTCTTCACTTGTCATGACAGGTTGTCCAGATTGTTCTCTGGTATCTGGACTCCGGATGTTCAAAACATATGATAGGGAACCGCTCTCAGCTCATGAACTTTGTTAGTAAATTTTTGGGTACATTTAGATTCGAGAATGACAATATTGCAAGGATTATGGGGTATTGTGATTATCAGCTGGGAAATGTTACTATTTCAAGAGTATACTATGTCGAGGGGCTTGGACATAACTTGTTTTCTGTTGGTCAATTTTGCGACGCGGATCTTGAAGTTGCATTTTGGAAAAACACTTGCTTTATTCGTAATTTAGAAGGTGTTGATCTACTTTCCGGATCCCGTGACACAAATTTGTACACAATTTCTCTTGATGACATGCTTAAAACATCTCTGATCTGTCTTCTATCCAAAGCGTCAAAGACTAAGAGCTGGTTATGGCATCGTCGTTTATCTCATCTCAACTTTGGTACTCTTAACAAGCTAGCTAAAGACGGTCTTGCACGAGGCATTCCAAGACTTAAATTTTAGAAAGATCATCTGTGTTCAGCATGTGCATTAGGAAAAAGCAAGAAATCCTCTCATCAACCCAAAGCTGAAGACACTAACCAGGAGAAACTATATCTTTTGCATATGGATTTGTGTGGCCTGATGCGTGTGGCGAGTATTAACAGGAAAAGGTATATCTTAGTGATTGTCGATGATTACTCAAGATTTACTTGGGTCAGATTTTTGAGGACAAAAGATGAAGCTCTTGAGGCCATCATTAAATGTATTAAAAATATTCAAGTTTGTTTGAATGTCACTGTCTATAATGTTCGAACAGATAATGGAACCGAATTTGTCAATCAGATACTTCGTAAATTTTATGAAAATGTTGGCATCTCGCATCAAACATCTGTTGCCCGCACTCCTTATCAGAACGGCATTGTCGAAAGGCGAAATCAAACACTTGTAGAAGTTGCTTGTACAATGTTAATATTTTCTAAAGCTCCATTATTTTTATGGGCCGAAGCAATCAATGCATCTTGTTACACCCAAAACCGCTCTTTAATTCACCTTCGATACAAAAAAACTCCATATAACCGGATATATCCCTCTTTCATGTCTTTGGTGCACTCTGTTATCCTACTAATGAAAATGACGACCCGGATAAATTAGATGAAAAAGCTGACATTTGTATTTTTGTTGGCTACGCGCACGCAAAAAAATCATTCAGAATCTACAACAAAAGAACCCGGAAAATTATAGAAACAATTCATGTGACATTCGATGAGCTGACAGCAATGGCTTCTGAACAATTTAGTTTAGGACCCGGGCTTCATTCTATGACTCCTACAAGATCTAGTTCAGGACTCGTTCCAAACCCTATTCCTCAACAACCTTGTATTCCACCACCAAGAGATGATTGGGATAGCTTGTTTCAACCTATGTTCGATGAATACTTCACTCCTCCATCCATCGCTATTTCTCTAGTTCAAGAAGCTGCTGCTCTAAGAGCTGTAGTTTTAGTCGATTCTCCTATGTCAACTTCCATTGATCAAGATGCTTCATAAACAAGTATTCCATTAACACAAGAACAAGAACATTCTCCAAGCATTTCTCAAGGTTTTGAAGAATCCCCAAAAACACCAACTTTTCGTGATGATCCACTTTATGAATCTCTTCATGAAGAATCAACTTCTTAAGGATCATCATCGAATGTGAGACAAACCCACCCATCTCAAGGATCATAAACCAGAAGGATTTGTTAATCTGTACAACCCATTAAATGTGTACAAGCTGAAAAAGGCCCTATACAGTCTCAAACAAGCACCACGTGCATGGTACGACATGCTGTCAAGCTTCCTAATCTCACAACATTTCTCTAAAGGTGCAGTTGATCCAACACTCTTCACACGGCAAGCTAGGAACGACTTATTACTGGTACAAATTTATGTTGATGATATAATATTTGCATCTACTAATATTGCCATGTGTAATGAGTTTGCTAATTAGATGACCACTAAGTTTAAGATGTCAATGATGGGGCAGATGTCATTCTTTTTAGGATTACAAATTTCTCAAAGTCCCAAAGGCATCTTTTTAAACCAATCTAAATATGCTTCTGAAATTGTTAAAAATATGGTATGCTAACTAGTGAATATGTAGACACACCTATGGTAAAAAAGTGTAAACTGGATGAAGATCTCCAAGGGAATCTAGTTGATGCTACACTTTATCGTGGCATGATTGGCTCCCTCATGTATCGGACACCAGTAGACCAGATCTTATTTATACAGTCTGCTTATGTGCCCGGTATTAAGCAAAGCCTACCGAAAAGCACTTAAATGCGGTTAAGCGGATCTTTCGATACCTAAAGGGAACCATTAACATGGGTCTCTGGTACTCGAAGGATACCAGTATGTCTATGACAGCATATGCAGATGCAGATCATGCGGGGTGTCAGGACACTAGACGCAGTACATCAGGAAGTGCTCAATTCTTAGGTGATAAACTTGTTAGCTGGTCTTCAAAGAAGCAAAAGTGCACTGCCATCTCGAGTACAGAGGCTGAATATATTGCTTTATCTGGGTGTTGTGCTCAAATCCTTTAGATGGTCGTCCAAGAAGCAAAAGTGCACTGCCATCCCGAGTACAAAGGCTGAATATATTGCCTTATCTGGTTGTTATGCTCAAATCCTATGGATGCGTTCATAGCTAACAGATTATGGCTTTCAATTCAATAAGATTCATCTGTACTACGACAATAAGAGTGCGATTGCTTTATGCTACAACAATGTTCAACACTCACGAGCCAAGCACATTGATGTTCGCTACCATTTTATAAAGGAGCAAGTGGAGAATGGAATCGTGGAGCTATACTTTGTCCGGACTGAATACCAACTGTCTGACATCTTCACCAAACCTTTGCCACGAGATAGATTTAACTTCTTGATCGAAAAGCTAGGTATGAGAAGCATGTCTCCAGAAACGTTAAAACGTCTGGCAGAGGAAATGGACGAGTGATGGTGGTAACTCATATCCTGTATCATATGTACATATAAGAAAACATAAAAACACAAAAATAGTTTTCTTTTAAATAAGGTTTTTAAAAAGAAAAGAAAAAAATTAAAAATCAAAAAAATATAAAAATATGTATCTCTGGCATGTCTTCTGAAAATCAATAACATTTACGGCCTTAGAAATGTCATTCAATAATGATACGAGGCTGTAAATGAAGTTTGAGCAGCTTTTAAAACATGCCAAAAATGGCTTGCTATTATTTCAGATAGCAACCCAGCCATCATCTTAAAGGCAAGTATTTCAAAAAGAAAACTTGACCTCTCAACGGGAATTTATTCTCGGGCATAGTCTACTTTATGACCATGCAAAGGCTTGTGATTACTTTGCATCACAACCCATGCTTCCTATATTCCATAAGTATACGTGCCAGTGCGCTTATGTGTCAAAATAAGAGAAATCTTATTTCTTGTGTGTTGATTTTCAAAAATAAAATAATCATCTTCAGAAATTCATCAGAAAAATCATTTTTAATGACATTTGACCACTCAAACAACGACTACAACTCTCTAAATAGAAAACGGGTCATTGTTTGAGGGGGAGTAAATGTCAAATATATTCTTCAAAAAGGTCAATTTGTGATAAAAGGAAACAGTTTTAAACAATAAAGGGTGAATAATTAAAGGGGAGTTAATTAATTTTAACTCAATCAGGCTTTATTTGTTATGTGTTTAATTCTTTAGGGGTATTATTGCAAAATGTGAGACCTTTTCTTGATGATTAACCCTTAGGGACTAGCTTTGCCATTAGTGAAACTACTCTTTGCCTTAGGTTAAATTCATTAAGAAAATAGAAGTATCACTAAACATCTGGGGGCATTTTTGTTAAAACCTAAAAGTTTTTAAACAACCCCCCCCCCCCACCGTCTTTCTCACTCTCGTCATACACTCAAAACCCAAAAACTTCATTGTTGATTTTTAAAGATCTTCAAGAACTCGTACAACCCTAATTTAATCAAGAGGAATTCATGTTATAATGCTTAAACACCTATATATCTGACCTAAACATGGGAATTTGCTCAAAAAACCCTAAAAATTGACCTAACTTTCATCACCTTATAAAGTGCTTGAAACATTAAAATGATTAAGGGGTTTTGGTTCTGAAGGGGTCTAAAAAATGTACCTATAACAGGTTTTAATGGTGTTAACATATGCTTGTGTAATGAACGATTCTTGTCTTCAAAAATTTAGAAATGGGTCAAAAACGTGTAAAAGTTCATGGGTTTGTGTTCAAGAATGATAAACTAAGTGCGTGTGAGTGTTTGCTTGATTTTAAACATGTTTAACTTCAAAAAGTTTGATTATTTGGGTTTTTCGTGTTCTTATGGGTTGAACAAGACATAAGTCAAGATTTTAGTAGATAATTCCTAAGTTAAATGTGTTAAAATGTTTCCTAGATGCTATGTGTTCATGTTAAGATGGATGATGATGCTTGAAAAGGTGTAAATTATTGATGTAAGTGTTACATAGGCGAACAATACGTTTTCACAATAAGCAAACTATACACTTTTGGTAACACAGACAAACTATACATATTTACAATAGGCGAACTATACACTATTAGTAACACAGGCGAACTATACATCTTTTCATAGGCGAATTATACACATATACATAGGCGAACTATACACTTGGCTTAACAACAGGTGAATTATACATGGTTGTATAGGCAAACTATACACATGTGTTTAACTCAGGCGAACTATACACTTATATAGGGCGAATTATACATGATTTTTTTCTAGAAGAACTAATCTCGTAATCTTGGTAATCAAATCTCATAACCTAATCTAAGCATAATAATCCTTGACTTGTCACTTAGTGATTAATTTAGGTCTAGTTTTTCCTTAGAAATCTTTAGTGATTGCCTTGGTTTTTATAGATTGCCTATAGTTAGTGTGTTGAATGATTATGTGTTTCTCCTGGTCTCATGTGTGTCAATATTTTTCCTTGTAACTGTGTGCATAATTCCTAGTGTAAATCAGTCTTGCATCTATAATCATTCATCATGATCTAGATTGTCTTTCAGTGATATATATATTTGCTTGTATATGAACTGTATGTGACAAATCTTAGCAGAATCATGTCTTCCATTACTGCTCAACAAGCCAAACTTGATCTTGAACTTGTTCCCAAGGAGAAAAAGACTTGAGATTGGGAAATGTAATGGAAGACTCAATCCTGGAAAGATACAAAGAGAACCCACATTTCAAGTCATTTGGGATGCTCTTGCTCTCACTCCATGCTACTCTGCATTTCTCATCATTGCAAATGTTCTAGAAGTTTACATGCATCAATTCTGGGATTTAGTTTACAAGCATGAAACTTTATACAGATTCAAAACGGAAAAAAGGAAGAGGTTCAAACTCAATCTGGAAATCTTCAGAGATATCTTTAAGATCTTCCCTAGAGTACAGGGTCAAGACTTTGATGCACTTCCTACTGATGAAGAAATTATATCTTTCTTAAGAGAACTTGGTCACACTAGGGAACTCAATTCACTCAATGATGTTGTTGTTGATCAGATGCATCAACCTTGGAGAACTTTGCTGCTCTCATTAACAGAAGTTTATCTAGAAAGACAACTGGTCTTGACAAGCTTTGTCTCTCTAGAGCACAAATCCTTTGGGGTATGTACCATCAGAAGAATGTAGACTATGTTGAACTACCGTGGGAAGATTTCATTTACCAGATTGACAACAGAGCCTATAAAAAGCAAGAGAAGATGTACTACCCTCGATTCACCAAAGTTATCATTCACTACTTCCTTACTCAAGACAAAGCAGTCTCCTAGAGAAACAAGATCGGGATGCACACCTCCAGAGATGATTATCTGATAAACACTCTAAGATTTGTCTCTGCAAAAGAAGCAACTCAAATCTATGGTGCTATACTTCCTGAATCATTAACCAGTCTTGAGATGAAGGAAACTAAAGCTTACAAGACTTACCTTGGTTTTGCTACAGGAGCTACACCTCCTAAGAAGGCGTGAAAGTTTAAGAAGCCAGCTTCTCCTCAACTCACTACTATCCCAGTTTCACCTGAAGAACCTACGGGGAAGTCAAAGAGAGTAAAGTGATCGACAAAGAAGTCTACTAAGGCTCTAGCAAGAGGAGTTGTTATTAGAGAAACTCCTAAGATGCCATTGTCTAAGAAGAAGGAAAAGATGACTCTTGAGAAGCGCAAAGGAATTGATCTGCTCGCTGAAGTGGTATTAACTGAAGAAGCTCAGTATGAAGAAGCTAGACAAAAGAGTTTAAGGGACTTTCACAAGACTCACCCAAGTAGTTCTGGTACTGTTACCAAAACTGCTCCAAGTGCTGCTAAAATCAAACCTTCTGTCACAAATTAAGGAACTGGTGTTAAACCAGGGGTTCCCGATGTGACTGAAGAAGAATCATCTGAAAGTGAAGTTGAATCTTGGGGAAATAATGAAGATGATAGCAATGATGATCATGACTCAAGTGGTGAAGATAGTGATCAAGAAAATGACAGTGATGATGACAAAACCCATTCAGACAATGAAAATAAGTCAGATTCTGAACATGAAACTGATGAGAATGAATTGGGTTCCGAATATGATCAAGAAGAAAATGAAGAAGATATAGGAGATGATGAAGAAGAAGTGAAGGACGAGTTTGTTAAAACCCCGTCCAACGATTCTAATGATGAAGATGAAGCAAAGATTACTGATAAAGCAGAAGGTGATGAAGATGAAGAGATGGATTATACTACCAATCAGCTATACGATGATGTGGATATAAGGCTGAATGAACAGTTGATACTGATAAATAGTTTATTCAAGAGAAGGGTAACGATGCTAAAATAACTAATGTTCAACAAGGGAATGAAAATTCGGAGATTTCTTATGTCATAGAAGATGCTCATGTGACACTTTCTACTGTTCCACAGAAGACTGAAGTCCCAGTTACCAGCTCTTCTCACTCATCCGACTTGGCATCTAAATTCTTGAATTTTTCAGATATTCCGCATACTGATGCAGAAATTATTTCTCCAATGGATGTTCACGTCCATCATGAAGTACCAAGCCAACAAACACCTACACTTCTCACAGTACCTGTTTCAGTTATCATTGATTCTTTACTAGTATACTCCACCCTCATCCCATAATTATTACCATCCTTTACTCCTCCACCACAACAATTAACATCCACACCACCACCAACAACTGAAGCTACAAATCCTCAATTCAACAACAGAGTTACAACATTAGAAAAAGAAGTTGCTGAGCTAAAAAAGGATCCTCTAAACACTCAAGTGACAGCTTTAGTTGATTATCATCTAGATGTAAGGCTAGGAGCCACCAGAGATGAATTCATGAACTACCTTTCGGCGTCAATCACTGCAAGGATCACAGAGCAAGTCAAGATACAACTTCCTTAGATTCTGCCAAAGGAAGTATCTAACTTTGCTTCTCCAGAGATCTAATACATGGTTACTGAGTCACTTGAGCATGCTACTCTAGCCAAGAAGTCTTCTCAACCATAATCTTCATATGAGGCTGCTGCAACGCTTACAGAATTTGAGTTGAAGAAGATTCTTATCGACAAAATGGATAAAAGTGAATCATATTTGGCAGCTCCTGAACAAAAAGAATGCTATAAATGATTGATAAAATCTTATGATCTCAACAAGACTCTGTTCTTCACTTATGGTAAAGTGTATTCGCTAAAGAGAAGCCGAAAAGACAAAGATAAATATGAAGACCCTTCCGCTGGATCAGACTGATGGTTGAAGAAGAGAAAGACTAGCAAGGATGCAGAACCAACATAAGGTCCAAAAGCTAAAGAATCACAGTCTGGCTTATCCAAAGGCGACAAGTCTCAATCAAAATCTTCTGGAAAGTTTGTTCAGTCAGAGGAACTAGAGTTTAAGGTTGCAGATTAAGATATGTCACAAGATCAAGATGAGAACCCGAGTAATGATGATGAAGAACTCAAGGAAAAGGTTGCATCTAAACGTGACTGGTTCACCAAACCTACACAAGCTCAAAATCCCACTGATCCTGACTAGAATGTTGTCAAGACTCCACAACAAGGACCGACTCAAAGTTAGTTAATGACTCTTGCATATTCTGCTGATAAACCATTAAAGACCTTTGATGAATTGATGAGCACTCCTATAGACTTCTTTGCATACATCACGAATGGCCTAAAAATCACCAATCTTACTCAAGAAATCCTGTTAGGACCAGCATTCAGACTTCTCAAAGGCATACGTACCAATTATGCTGAGTTGGAATATGACTTTGAAGAATGTTAAAAGGCTCTATCGGAGAAACTTGATTAGGAAAATCCAGAAGGCAGTGACTATCCATTTGATCTTACTAAACCCCTTCCTTTAGTTATGAGTGGAAATCATGAAAAAGTACCAGTTGACTACTTCTTCAACAATGATCTCAAGTATCTGCAAGGAGGAGTTTTGACAACGACCTATACGAATTCTATTACAAAGACAAAGGCTGCTCAATATGATCTTCCAGGCATTAAAGACATGGTTCCAAATATATGGGTTCATGTTAAAGTTTCCTATGATAAACATGCATTATGGGGAATCTCACATTGGAGAGAACAAGTTAAGAACTTCTATGGATATGCACGGGGCCTGGAATCAAGACATGATGTATATTCTATGAAACGTATTCTGGCAGTAACTCAGGTCGAGGTAATAAGGAAACATGGGTATGGCTATATGAAAGAGATTGTAGTAAGAAGAGCCGATAACGATCTTTATAGATTCAAGGAAGGCGACTTTCCACGTCTTTATATCAATGACATCGAGGACATGCTTCTCCTTGTTGTTCAAAACCGACTCATAAATCTCTTGGGCGATGATGTTTCTGACTTCACAATAGCATTGAGAATGTTCACCAGAAGCTTGGTTATTCAGAAGCGAGTCGAAGATCTTCAACTCGAAGTTGAAAGTTACTAAAAGAAGATCAACATCACCAAGCCTGAAACTACTAGACCCGACCTCAGAAAAAGGGACCCATTCACTCCATATCAAGACCCTCAAGGATTCATTTATGTCGGCAACTAAGAGTGAAACAGGTTGATGCGCTTAGATGAACTTTACAAGTTCAGTGATGACATTAACAAGGCTTCTAACTTTGTTTGAAGATATTTCAAATAATATCAACATGGAGTACATGCCAAAGAGAAGATAGAGTACATTGGAAAAGAAAAGAGCTCATATCATGATCAAGGCGATTAACAAGCTACAGAAGGAGAGAAGGATAATGAGGAGCTTAGAAAAGTTTGTTGGTGGGAGACACTATGAAACTGACCTCCGACTACTTCAACGAACAATATGACTTGGTCGTATTATGTTCTTCATCATAAGGTCATTTCGTATATCATAAACTTGTGAATATGTATATATGTAGTGCAGACTTAACAATTAGGCATATATAGTGTTTGAGTATGAATTTTCAAGAATTTCTTAGTAAATTTAATTTTTTTAATTTAACATACTTAAACACCATATAATACCCTTATAATTTGAGGGGGAGCATTAAAATGTTCCAATAATCGGCTTGTTAATAATTGGATAATTTTTCTCCCCAAATGCATATATATTTTCAATTAATTAATATCCAAAATGTTAAAAGATTTAACATTTTTGATAAGGGGAGAAAATGTGATTAAAATATATGGCTAATAATGTGATTTTTATGATCTCAAGTGTAAGCTAACCCATATATGTGCTAAACTCTTTCGATTAATTGATGCACATATGAAGGGGGAGCAAATGGTTAAGTGATGACTGGAATGTGGAAGTACCAAAGACCGACCATTTAAATTATTGTATTGGAGTTATAAGGTGGTTAAGTTTAGGTATCCATTCATATGATCCAGCCAGAACCGGAAGGATCTACCCAGGGATATTCCACTAGATAGTGTAGAAGTCCTTAGGTATGAAAAAAGGAGTAAAGTGAGATTAAGGGAAAAGTGCTGACTGAGATGGAGCTAGTACTAGAACAAACCCAACAAGGTACTAGTTATGAAGTATCGGATAAGCATTGAAGGGGTTTGAAGAAATAAAAAGAAAGTGCTAAGATAAAAATGTAAAAAGAAAGAAGCCCTCCTTACATCCCTTAGCAGAAACCGGTCAATTATTATATTTGCTGTATAGAATCACAAAGATGATTGGTGACGATAGAAGACAAACATCCATGGACCCAGTGATGCAATGCAACAACCCTCACCTAGCCACTTAGAAACTCACAAAAGATTTTTGTTTATATTTCTCAACGGAGATTACCTGCATTTTCTATCAACATTTCTCACTAATTAATCCGAGGTTATTGGATATTGAAAAGGTGACAGTCTGCTCCAGCCTTCGATCACTAAAACCAAAGCGCATTATTGAGTCTAGAGCCAAAAGAGATCATCCATAAATCTTATTAGGACACTTGTAAAAATTATGCTTGCTAATTCACACAATGTGAAAATAAGAAATATGTATAAAGAGTCCTAACAGCAGTATCCTTGGTGATTTTGCCAGAACATCCGAGTGATACTTAGGTATTCACAGTGAAGATGGAAATCCTGCTTGAGCCAAAATCAAACAAGCTCCTGGTAGGTGACTTGTGAGATCCTATACGGATTGAACTTGTGATACTAGATATTGATTCGTCCAGCTTATGAATTGACGAATAAATTTTGAAAAAGATAAAACTGTTGGTGTGTCATAAAAATCATTTACATTTTGACACACCGACTGTTTTTCTAAACCGATTTTCAATCTTATGTCCATGGGAAGCCTCATAAGGGTATATGGACATAGGAAAGCTGAACATGAATTGACGGCTTAATCGGAAGAAAGAAACTTACTCGGCTCACATCTTAACCGTGCTGTCTGCTATGAGATGTCTCATGTGTAATAAACGACTAGTGCAGCAGTGAAACCCTATCAATGAGATTCTTCAGATTTCTACCTGATCATCAGAGGCTATTTTTAATATATACTGAATAACGGGGACCGGTGGTTTTTACAACCGTAATATCCTATGAAGAAAAAGCCACTTTCGTCCATATATGTTGTTTATCACTAACCTATTTATGCAGATTTCCTGATGATGGTAGCAATTTCCCGATGACAAGTCAAATCCAATACCACATGCTCATACTCGAACGACATATATAAAGACATCATGAAAGCTTAAGTACATGTTTCAAGACTTATGCTACTCTGATACCGTACATCTATATTGAAGTGACGAAGTGTTAAACTTAAAGAACTTCAAGAAAGATGTATCATTAAAGCTTTCATGTTATCATATCAAGAAAAGTATGAGCATGTCAGTCCAAAGTCATAAGATCACAAGATGGCAAGATTGTAAGACGATGTAAAGAGATTATGCTTGGTTGATGATCTCAAGAATTCAAGATCACATTCATATCAAGATTCAAAGAACAAGTCCAAAGCTAAAGTTTAAAGATCTCTACAACATATCACAAGTTAATAATTGAATTTAAAGATTACGCGGTCAAGACTAAAGTCAAAGCATAGTTTTATTGTTAAATAATTTATAGTATAACAAATTGAGTTTGGAGAGAAAAATATCTCTATAAGTTAATTAATATTTTATTAATTATTGTATACAATGCATGTATATCAAATGAACGGCCCAATTTGAAAGAAACCTTGAATTATTTTTTTTGCCACTAAACACAACTTCAAAAATTCAACCTTGTGATGCGGGGATCATACGAGCTTTTAAGATGCATTATCGTCGTCGATTTTATAGAAGTCTTTTGGAGGGTTATGAATTAGGGGTTCCAAATCCAGCAAAAATAAATGTATTTAGATGCCATAATCTTGCAATTTAGCATGGACTATGATGTTAGTGCAAAAACTTACCGGTTCACTCTTACCGTGTTGTCTGCTTTGAGACGCTTCGGTAATGAGAACGGCTAGTGCAGCTGCGAAACCCTATCAAGGAGATTCTTCAGAATTCTACCTGATCACAGGCAGTATTTATACTAAATAACGGGGAACTGTGGTTGTTACAACCGTGTTCGACGAATTGACAAAGCGACTTTCGTCCATATATGTTGTTTATCACTAACCCATTTATGCAGATTTCCTGATGATGGTAGCAGTTTCCCGATGACAAGTCGAAGCCAATACCACATGCTCATACTCGAACGACATATATAAAGACATCATGAAAGCTCAAGTACATGTTTCAAGACTTACGCTACTCTGATACCATACGTCTATCTTAAAGTGACGAAGTGTTAAAGTTAAAGAACTTCAAGAAAGATGCATCATTAAAGCTTTCATGTTATCATATTAAGAAAAGTATGAGCATGTCGGTCCAAACTCACAAGATCACAAGATGGCAAGATTATAAGACGATGTAAAGAGATTATGCTTGGTTGATGATCTCAAGAAGTTCAAGATCACATTCATATCAAGTCAAAGATACAATTCAAAGCCTAAAGTCAAAGATCACTACAACATATCACAAGTTAAAAATTAAAGTTAAAGATTACGAGGTCAAGACTAAAGTCAAAGCATAGTATGCTAGGTTTAAGTTTTTTTTGTAAATGGGAGTGACCTCCCTTAGGGAAAGACTGTTAGGAATACAAAAAGTATTGGTCACTTCCAATATAGTTAGTCGTAGCTCGTAGTAAGTCGAATAGTTAAGATAGAAAGCTAACCGGGCTAAAGGCCCATGGAAAGCCTCTTATGAAGCCCATGGCCGGCCACTATCCATTGTATTTATACCCTCTCCACACATGGAGAGGGTGTTGGTTGTTCATTTTCTCACATAGTTAATCTAATATTCTCTTTTTTGTTTCTCTCTCTAAGTGATCACCCAACCACCTCTTTCTCTCTCTAAAAACTCTAGATCGAATCCCATACTATATATGTTAAGATATTTTATAGAGACCCACTTTTGTAAATCCGTAGTACCTTAAGAAAGTTCAATCTAAAAAACCATGTTTGTATTAGATACCATATGACAAAGATGATCTTGCAAACATATTTGCCCCTGATAGGGAAGAGACATTGACTCTTAAACAAGAGAGTACATCAAAATTAAATAAGGATAAAGTTAAACCATATGATTACACAAAGCAAAACAGTCTTTATGAGATTTTCAAACCACCAATACGGGAATATCTTGATCAGTAGTATTACGCCAATGAAACTCAAAAGAAAATGTGGAGAAAATCGTTTGTTAAATATAAGCCTTACATTGCAAAAAACATACATTTTCTACCTACTCAAAAATCTTTAAGCAAGAGTAGACAAGCTTTTATGTGATGAAAAATAACTTAAATCATTTCAAAGAAATTGTTGATTTAGCTTGGGAAAAACATAAGCATAATCAATGGCGTCAACCAACTATTTAAGATATGACTGTGCTTTTGAAAAAACTTTTAACTCCACTTGCAACAAAATCAATTAATGATGGTTTTCAATTTAAACATGACCTTAAACACGAGATGTTTACTGATGAGGTGTCATTT
Source organism: Tanacetum coccineum (assembly GCA_026074375.1). NCBI lineage: Eukaryota > Viridiplantae > Streptophyta > Magnoliopsida > Asterales > Asteraceae > Tanacetum > Tanacetum coccineum. The sequence goes on from BQNB010164699.1 coordinate 13,969, forward strand.
TATATACTATTTTGAAGTTATTTAACCCCCTAAATCATGTAAATATGCCCAGATTATGTGCTTAATCGTTTGTTTTTATGTTTTTAGTTGGATGGCATTTGGAGGAAAGACAAGTGACTTGGCCTCATTTAGAGAAGAAACGGACAAGACTACGACTTTACACCATTTATCTTGAAGAATTGTGCATACAGAGCGTGGAGACGGTGTCGCGATTACTAAGCGACGCCGTTAGGATTTTCAAAGTGACGGCATCATGGATTTGGCAATGGCGTCAGGACGTAGCCGACTTAAAGCGGCTCTAGAAGATTCTATTGGTTTCTGCTCATGTGATACGAAT
>BQNB010164701.1:0-14305 GCA_026074375.1 Tanacetum coccineum
AAAATTCGATACTAAGGTATTCTCTCCCCTATTGGATCGGAGTACCTTTATCTTTCTGCCCAGTTGGTTCTCTACCTCATTTTGATACTTTTTGAATACTTCAAAGGTATATGACTTATGTTTAATCAGATAAACATATCCATATCTATTGAAATCATTAGTAAATGTAACGTAGTAGTGTTTTCCATCTATTGTGGCAGATCGGAATGGTCCACACACATCTGTGTGTACTAAGTCTAATAATCCTTCACCTCTTTCACATGATCCTATGAATGGTGATTTAGTCATCCTACCCAATAAGCAAGACTCGCATACATCATCTAATTTGAAGTCGAATGATTCCAACACTCTATCCTTTTGGAGTTGGGCGATGCGTTTCTTGTTTACGCGCCCAAGACAGGAATGCCATAATTTTGATTTATCAAGCTCATTAGACGAACCAACATTTAAAATCACATTGCCATTTTCAATACATTCAGCAGTTTCATATTTGCCTTTGCAAGGAGAAACTTTAAACACAAAACAACCATTTGAATAAACCAAAATATCTCCATTCTCATTATCAAATGAAAATTGATAACCATCCTTAAACAAAGCATGAAATGAAATAATGTTTCTTGTCATTTCTGACGAATAACAGCAATTATTTAAATTTATCCTAACTCTAGATTTGAGCATGAGCTCGTACTTTCCAATCTTTGTCACAAGTGTGATTTTCCTGTTTCCCATGACTAAGTTGAGCTCTCCATTCTTCAACTTCCTGCTTTCCTTTAGACCGTAAAATACAGTGAAAATGTGAGTACCACACCCTGTATCCAAGACCCACAAATCAGAAGTTGTAGTATTATGAAGTTCCATCATGAACATACCCGAGTAATCACCCTTTTTGACCTTTTTGTCTTTGAGATCCTTTAGGTACTTCGGGCAGCTATGCTTCCAATGCCCCTTTGTGTTATAGTAGAAGCACAATGCTTCCTTTGGATCACCTGTAAGTGCAATCAACCTTTCTCTTAGACCCACGATCGGACTTTCCTTGTGTGGCTTTTCCTTTCCAATTGGAATGAGAAGTCTTTCTTTTCTTTGCATTGTGACCAACATTCAACACAGGAGCTACTGAAGTAGAGGGCACATCACTTTTCTCGATCCCTTGTTCAATGGTTTGTAATAAGTTGTGCAGTTCCAATATTAAGGTCTCCTTCTTGTTCATTTGATACGAGAGCACAAACTGATTGTAATCAGCTGGCAGACCTGATTGGATCATGTTTATAGAAAGCTCAGCATCGAACGCCATATTCAGAGATTCTAACCTATCAAAGTACCCTTTCATCTCTAAGACAAAAGCACATATAGAGGCTCCAGGTTTTGGTTTGTAAGCCATGAGAGATTTCACAACATCAAGTCGTTCCTTGCTTGCCTTTGCCTGAAACATCTCTTTCAGCTGTTGGTTTATTTCATAAGTCCAAGTGTTCTTAAAAGTCTTTTGCAGTTCAGGGCTCATGGATGCTGCCATGATGCATGACACTTTGTTTGCATCATCATAGTGCTTTTGGTGAGCTTTAATCTCTTCTTAGGTTGAATCATTATCAATTATGGAATTTGCTCATCGATAGCATACTCTTTGTTCTCGTACCTTATGGTAAACCTAAGGTTTCACATCCAGTCCATATAATTTGGACCGGTGAGTCTTTCCATCCCAAGAACTGAGAGTAAAGAGAAGCTTGAGTTGGGTGAGAGATTAGGAGCTGGAGTAATGACACCATTTTCAGAAGACATCTTCTAGATAAAATAATTTTGGTTAGCATGAATATTCCTTAATTAATTACCCAATTTTAAGTTAAGGCTAGGATCTATATTTTAGATTTGTTTATGATGAGGGTTGCCATAATCACATCACGAATTTATTTTAGGTAGACATTGTCTTTGTCAATTTCATTCTCTATGAAAGTCCTAGTTCTTTTGAGATTCATTGATTCTGATCAATGGCATGTTAATCTAGGATATGCTTATCTACTATTCATGACTGGGTTATCGAGGATCATGAATAAGATGGTGAATTTAACCATGCAAAACCCGCGTGGTACCCGACTCGAGTCAACCCAATAATCGCGAGTCCCACATCACCTTTCACTTATGTTCTCTTATTAATGTGCCGGTAAACCACACGCGCTCCATTAACAGCCCATATCGTAGGTGTGCGGTTTTCATGGGTTAGCACACAATTCATATTTTCTGTATATCTAAAACGGGAATTTTGTTTTAGTAGTTTTATATTATTACTTTTAATATAGACATCATCCTATCAAAAGTTCTCGGTAGTTCCATTGAACGCACAAAGAAGCGGAGAAGCAGGTCAACGCGAAGCATATTAAAAACCCGACTTCTTTAGGGAGGCATAACGACCCACCCTAAACTTCTCTTATAGTTTGTTCACTATGAGTTAGCCGATTTACCAATTGACTAACGATGTAGTTATTTTTAATGATACATATATAATATAGCAATTATAATATGTATAAGGTTTGTTTTAAACAGTTTTAAAGTTCAGCTTCTATTTTAAACATTTTAAAATTTCAAGGGTATATTTAAACAGTTCAAAATATAAGGTTCTAAAATGTAAATTCATATTAACATTCTATGATCACAAGCCAATAACATAATATACAATTATTATTTACACTTATCACATGTTAACAATTTACTTTTTAAGTGCTAATAGAATTAGGCTAAAGCTCTTGATACCACTGATAGGTTTTCTATTCCCTAACTAGATTAACACGCAGCGGAAATAATAATTAATCTAGGGCTAGAAGGGAACTAAACCCTAAAGGATCTAAACCTAATTAACTAAAAGCAACTTAAAAGAAAATAAATTAATAAATAAATAAATAAAAGGAAAATACTAACCTTTGAGAAAATCGAATTTCTCACACGCGGACCACCTTGGTCGAACTTGGAGGCGAGTACCCAAACGAGAGTACCTCTAATGGCTCACACCCACGAACCAAGAGAAACTATTATTCGAACTCCTAGGGTCCCGTCAATACGAAAGACTCTTACAAGGAGTAAGAAATAGATAGTTAGAATTGAATGATGAAGACCTAGGCATGCCCCTCTATTTATATCCAAAAGGAGGGGGTTGGGTTGTCTCCTTGGGGCGATGTGGGACATCCCCCAAAAACATCCCGCGCCTTGTTACGGCGTAACACCAAAAGTGGTTACGCCGTAACCTATTCTTCGAAACCTTTTCTCTTTTACGGTTCACTGAGGGCGACCCAAAAAGGACTCTACTTTTGACGATAGTCTTACCAATTAGTTATGAACTTGGACACTAATTCCAACAGTCTCCCACTTGGACAATTCATCAACTATAATTGGTCTAAGCCTATCCCGATCAACTAAGCAGAGAGTGCCATCCAATGCAACTGCTAAACTCTAAATCATTTTAGAGTCAGCCCTTAGATAAGCGATCAACTATTCCTTTGTTCTACTGATATCGTGTGAACCTGAGACATGGATTTTAATCAATCTCTAGGTTCAACATTATGTTTCTCGATTTTTGATTATTTGACTATATGAGACTACTGAATTGAACACATCAATTTAGTCCCGGCTAGGCCTAGCACATTTAAGTCAACATTTAATCATCGAGGGGCCCATTGATATCGCTTTCCCTTTTAGGCGAAAGGAACAAATAAACTTTGAATACATAGAACTAGTTAACAAATCATGTCATACCTAGAGTATCCTTTATAATCGGCATTTACGCACAGCGTTTTCATGAAAGGCCAAAGCACAACAAACGCTTAACATTTCTATTATCATCCTATTGAAATTTGCGGGGACAAGTGGGTATGGAGGTGAGACTTTACTGAGGAAAATTGACAATATAAGTGACTCAGAAGGCTCAGGTTGGTACCTAGGAATAAGGAATTTATTATTACATCCATGTCGTGAAGATGTGTAAATCACCTAGGGTCGTTGGGTAATGTTCATGCATCATACTCTCTCACTCATAAATGTCTTTTGGTCAAGTCAATGAAGGGATATGTGATGTAGATGTATCCTATGTGATCCTCCTATCTCAATCACTTGTAGAAAACCTTTGGAGTCTGAATGTATTTTGGGAAAAAACCAAAAGGAACAAGCATCCGAAACTTCTTTATTTCATGTAAAACCCCATAATAAATAATCTAAGTCATTGACTTTTAGTAACGACCACCGGTGTAGAGTTATTTAGTTTTTGACAATGTTGAGCTTCCTCTTATTTCTGTTATTGTTAATTTCATTGGTCACGGCTTATGGATCCAACAACACAACTTCCCAGTGGCTAACATTAAAAGGTCTGTCTATTTTCATATCAATTATACGTGTATTTTTTGTTTTTTGGAAAGATACAAATGATTTGTAGTTTGATTTCTGTAACTATTAATAAAAAGACAGAACCAATATAGCGTGAAAAGTGTTTATTCTACTTGTTTTACTATGAAATAAGTTGTTTGCAGTAAGCGAAATGCAATTTGAGATTGCTTATTTCAAATAGACTATTATTGGTAGATTCGAAATCACTAGTTTACTTATGATACACTTTTTTCCAGTAAGATGGTTATTAATTTCTGCTAACTATAAGCATATGCTGTTTAGATAAACCAAATGGCCTAGTTGAGGAAATTAAAGTCTTTTCTCATTCTTGGATTAAAAATAAGAAGAGAGATTTGAATCTGATTTGGTTAGATTGGATTTACGATCCAAAATCTGCTTGTAAAATCATAACGTAACTATCTCTTTTATCTCTAGTATCTTGCTAGAGTTTTATTAATAAAATTGCCGTTAAAAAAAACCAAATGGCCTAGTGGTAAGGAACCTAATGTCCTCACAAGAGGTATTTGGTTCAAACCTCACTAGGTACATATATGGAGGTGGCTAGGGAAAAGGTTCGGAAGCGGTCATGGGGATACACCGGTTAGGCCAGGTACATCCGAGTCAAAGCTCGCCCTCCCCGGGTATCCTAAAGAGGAAAACCTCATGTGTTTACGCGTTTACATGGGACTTGAGTTCTGATTTAGACATGTGTGGTTTTATAATATACATGTTGTGAAAATCTTTTACAGGAGACCGTCCATTTGTGGTTGCACACGGTGATTTTCAGGACTATTCCCTAGTTCGAGTTTCAATGCCTACCAGTTGGATTTGGATACTAGTGTATCCGATGTTATCCTATGGTGTGATGTACAATTGACTAAAGATAACATCGGGATCTGCTACCCATATCTCAATCTTTAGAATTCCTCTACCATCAGTACTAGCGTGTATAAAAAGAAGGAAAAGACCTACAATGTCAATGGTGTGTCTCTTAATGGATGTTTTCCAATCAATTTCACCATTACTGATCTTGACAAAGTCTTTTGTAAGTCAACTATAATTTGGTTAATTACAATTAAGTAATGTATCTGTTGACCAATACTAAGAACTCAAATATTTATTGCATCAGTAACTCAAGGGATTTTTCTCGAAGTCCAAATTCTGATGGCGCTTGGAATATACTTATTGTCGACGAGGTTATTTGAAAAATTCAGCTACCTGGACTTTGGTTAAATGTTGGACAATTACGACAGCAACCCCGAAGTTCGATCGCATAACGCTAGATCACGAGTTGTATCGAGCACAAGTAGCAAACACGAGAGACTAAAAGAATTGACAAGAATATGCACACGGTATACCCTCAAACACCTTTTTATTAAAAACCTAATAAAGCTTACAATTTGAGAAAGAAGAATGAATGAAAACTAGCATCCCTCTATCTCTATTTATAGAGATAAGGGGGGGGGGGGTAGAAACATATCCTAAATAGAATAGGAAACATCCTTGCGTTGCAAGGCAAGTTTAACTAATACTAGTTATAGTCTATTACTAATCTAAATTACAATGTACACTTAACCCCCTAAACTATGTTTAAGTTTGCTACTAATTCCTACAATTTCCACCATAGGAGTAACACTTAAACATAACTAATACTCAACATCTTTTCCTCATGCTAAAACCTCGAATCGGGGACCACCTTGTCGACCAGGCATTGTACTTCAGTAATTTCCCTAGATTAGCTTTCATAGACTCCATCACTTTCTTTTTTCCAGCAACATTACCCTCTGTACCCTCTTGACTAGGTACTCCGGTTACCATGATGTTTGCCCCCACCTTTTTCCCAATGTGTACTTTTTCTTGCTCCTTTACCAAGCGGTTCGTGTTTGTCTTTTCTTCAAGTTGCTTGTCCTCCAACAGTCTTTAAGCCACTGCAGCATCATCGTTACTAACCTGAAAAAACTCAGCTTCATGATTCCCTTGAGCTCCCTGCAGTTCCACCTCAAACCAAACATGTTTTTCATCTTGTACTCTATGGACTCCTGTTTCAACACCGGTACCAGGTTGTTTAAACCCAACTTGTTTATGACCAAGTTGCTTGAACCCAACTTGTTTAGAACCAAGTTGCTTTAATCCAACTTGTTTTGAACCTCCATGCTTTTGTACACCAAAAGTCATTACTTTTGCTTCCAAAGTATACACACAGTTCTTTTTCCTGATCCTAATCATCATAACCCAACAACCTTTGATCACCTTGATTGTACCCATCTGCATCTTCACAATATAACCCTCTTTTTCATGAGTACCCAATGAAATCAAACTTCTTCTTAACCTTGGAACATAAACTTACATCTTAACAGTATTAATGCTCTGATCCATCATGCAATGTTTCTTTAATTTCATTGTCCTTTGATGGTGGAATGTCCTGTTATCACTAACGAACGTAACACCATCAATAACCTTAAGGTCATACAAGAAGTCCCTCCTATGTGTCATATGATAAGACCCACTTGAATCCATTACCAATTCAGTCATCTCATCATTCTTGATCACAACCAGGGCTTCTCCAAAGTAGGCGTTACCCTCGTCATCAGAAGAATCAGAATCCTGATCATGCTTACCCTTCTTGACAAACCCACTTAACTTCTTCATTGGACGGTCTCTCTTCATATGGCCCTCTGAATGACATATGAAGCACTTGAGTTTACCAGTTCCACCCCTTGACTTAAACCGTGAACTTCCACTAGAATAAGTTTTACCTGATAGCTGACTTCCCCTTACATACGAACCCGTCAAAGTTTCTTCACTGTTATGCCTTCAGTTATTTTCTTCAACTCCCTTGAATTCAGAGTCGACAAAACATCCTCCATTGCCAAGGATTCCCTCCCATACAACAATGTCTCCATAAAGTTTTCGTAAGACGATGGCAACGACGTAAGTAACATAAGTGCCTGATCCTTATCCTCAATCTCGATATCAATATTCACCAAATCAAGTATCAACTTATTAAACTCATATATATGATCACCCAGTTTCGTACCTAGACTCATATAGTATGTGTACAACTTCTTCTTCAGATACACTCTATTTGCTAAGGACTTAGTCATATACAGACTAGTTAACTTCATCCAAATTCCTACAACAGTTGTTTCTTTGGTAACTTCCCGTAAAACCCGGTCTCCCAAGCATAGAATCAAGGTATTGTATGCTTTCTTCATTAAAGCTGCCTTTTCACCAACTTCCATATTCATGGGTAATGTCTCTAATGTAGCATCACATCCCTGCTTTACCATTAAAGCGTACATCTTTATTTTCCATAACCTGAAGTCATTCTTCCCATCAAATTTTTCGATGTCAAACCTAGTTATAGAACTAGTCATTCTTCTTTTCCTTGCTAAAAACCTTGTCAAGTTGTTTCTTAACCAACTTTACCGACAAGCTTCATAAGCCGTGTGCAATATACCCATTGTTGCTAAAAAACCTTCTTCAAATCGAATTAATTAGAATAACCCTAAACCTTGATCTCAACAAGTAAACCCGATCACAAACTTAAAACCCAAGTGAATCATGATCAAATTTGAACCACAAGAAAGAAAATAAATGTATCCGCAGCAAGAAAAGTTTCTCTTTAATCGGATTTTTGTAAACCAAAAACGATAAACTTTAGTTGACTCTTGGATATAAAAACCACAACTGTTGACTTTTTGAACCAAGAAAAAAAGTTCACCTTTTTGTTTTCTTTTATTCACATGGGTTTTAAAACTTTAAAACCCTTTTCAACCTCTCGACAATCGCTACAGATTCAAAACCTAAAACCTTAAATCTTGATACCTTAAACGACTCGAAACCTCAATCTAGCACTCGATCTTTGGAGACCACAAATAACATATGGCCTTTGATACCACTTGTTGGACAATTACGACAACAAACCCGAAGTTCGATCGCGGAACACAAGATCGCGAGTTGTATCGAGAACAAGTAGCAAACACGAGAGACTAAAAAGAACCGATAAGAATACGCACTCGTTAGAATAGGAAACATCCTTGCGTTGCAAGGCAAGTTTAACTAATCCTAGTTATAGTCTATTCCTAATCTAAATTACAATGTACATTTAACCCTCTAAACTTTGTTTAATTTTGCTACTAATTCCTACAATTCAGAGCCAGGTTAAACTGATACCAATTGTTAGAGATCCTAATTGTTATAGATCCTAGGCCTAGCATCTCACCAAGTCTAACATATAAGCCCAACTGAGGTTCTATCCAAAAACCAATTGGTGATAGAAGGAGTAGCCCACCAAGCTTATATATGTTGACAGATTATGATTCTACCGATGTGGGATTGGGTTTGCACACCCAACATTAAATATTTAGGTTAAGAATAGTTTTGTACCACACAGATATTACTTCTTCTCGTTTTGTTGCTCAACTTCATTTTCTTTATACGCCTGCAGTATGATGTATTTTACAGCCAACACAACTTGAGTATGAAAGGCTATGTGATTGCTACTTCAAAAATTGCTATGATTAACTATATATCATCACCCGAAGTGAATTTCCTTAGAAGTATCGTTAAAAATTTCAACCCAAAAACAACCAAACTAGTTCTGCGGTTTCTAGGACCAGACGATATTGAGCCTACAACTAACCAAACATATGGTTCTCTTGTAAGGAATCTGACATTGATCTCAACATTTTCTTTTGGAATTTTGGTCCCTAAATCGTATATATGACCCGTGGGAAGTGATTTCTATTTGCAACCAGCGACATCCTTGGTCATGGATGCTCACAAGGCGGGTCTTGAAGTTTTTGCTTCGAATTTTGTGAATGATATTCCGCTCTCATACAATTACAGTTATGACCCAATACGTGAGTATCTGCAGTTTGTTGACAATGGCGTGTTTGCAGTTGATGGTGTGCTTTCTGATAACCCAATAACCCCGTCCGTAGCATTTGGTAAGTTTTTATAAAAAAATTACCAAATTTATTCCTTAAGTTATCTTTGATAAATTCAAGCTAATTTCTTTTCAATCTTTACAGATTGCTTATCTAACTTAAAGAAAAACAAAAATCAAGGTATTTCCTTTTAGATATTAAACTCTATATAGACGCTTTTAAATAGTTATATGGTGATGCCCTTTTGTGAAATGTTTATAATGACAGCATCTCCCAAAATACTCACCATGAAAGCAAACCGTTAGCCTTACCGTTATAGGATGATATTAAACTCACTTTGGGCTGGATCTTGTACTAAATCAAGTGATTAGGATAATTTCCTGCACAATGAAAGTAAATCCTCGTTACGCCTTACGTGGGGACAGCCCCATGTTTAGGACTCGGCGTGAGAGTAAGATATCAAGTTGTCAGAAGGATGTGTATGTATTTGGAGGGTCAGAGTATTTATACCTTTTGATGTGTAAAAGGACTCCTATTTTATAGGGTGTCTAGTACCTAGGGTTTCTAGTATTTCGTCATCCATTGTAGTGGCCGGAGTAGGACCCTTGTTGGGCAAGGGTCCGCGGTAATTGTGACTGGCCATAGACGCTAGTTGGTCTACGGAAGTGGCTTGTAACCGATCCATGCCCGCCTTGTTGCATTCGGGCCGTGCCAGCGTGTCCTGGGCTTAGTTTCGGCCTGTCATGCTTGTTATCTGTTTAATTGGGCTAAGGCCCATGTGTAATGGTACGGCCCAGGCCCAAAAGCCTGTCGTACCCATTATACGTCATCAAGTCCCCCTAGTCTAGTATTGTCACTGAGTGCGGTGAGTATTGCTAGACTTTATTCCCTTAGTAGTGCACGCCTTCCTTCTTTCGAGACTTTTCTTTAACTGGTTAGGTAGGGTTGGGGTGACGTGTAATTACCCTGACCCTTCGTTTCCTGACTGGCATGACTTAAGGTCAGTTTCACTAATGTCATCACTATGCTTTCCTTTAATCATATCTTCATTAGTTGAGTTAGTGGGTTACACGTGTCCTTATCACGGTACTCCTTGCATTTACTATACCAGGTATAAATACCCCTTTGATTTTTACTGTTTCCTTTTCTTCTTCTTTGCTTTTTATCGCCATTGTTGAAAAATTCTTGAGCTTTTTATTCATTTTTCCACGTTCATAACCGCTTTGAAGATTCGTTTAGACTTATCAGGTTAGGCTATAACTTCTTTTTTCTAAAAATGGGTACAATTGACTGTATGAAATCCGTGTTAACCCAATCTGCTTTAGATGCGTTGTGCAAAAAGTATTATATCCCTGATGCTATTCACCCTCAACTTCCTGGTCGTAATGATATGATCCACAATAGTCCCACCGGTCAAATTGGTGTCTATAGCAGATTTTTATTTTGCTAAATTACGATTCTCCACCCTTCTTAATTTCTTGTAGATGTACTCGCGTACTTTTGAATAAATCTGTCCTAATTGTCCGTTATTACAGCCACCAAGGCCTCTCATTTTGATATCTTGTGCCGCGTCCACGGTTTTGAGCCCACCGTAGGCAACTTCCATAGGTTTTATACTAATTCAAAAAATAAAGTTTGGATGTCCTTTAGTAAGCAGAATGCTCAAGTCTGTTATACCAAACCCTTAGATTCGTTGAAAAATTGAAATGACCATTTCTTTTGGGTTGATGCCTCAGTTCTTCCCCTTTCTATCCTGCGGCATAGAAATAAAACATTAAAGAAAGATCCCCCTCCGCTACCTACTGAGTATAACACAGATGTATGTGATTATCTTGCTACCAATCCTGCTCCGTTTAAAAAGTTTTTGGAGCCCTTCTTGTGCTTTGTAGGCATAAGTCGATATTATACTTTGGATGAGGGTTGTTATCCGACCTACTGGTTGATGATGATGAGGGTGGGTGTTCTTTGTTTTCGTCTTTTGGTTTGTTCTTTTTCTACCGTATCTGACTTGTCTCTTTGTTTTTATATGCAGAGATGGATTTGTTTGCTTTTATCCAACATGCGGATTCTACCAAGGTTAGGATATGAGAGAGGGAGGTCAGAGAGGGTGAAGTTCTGCTTCTTGAGTTGACCAGGGGTCGTGTTATTCCGCTTGCTGGGGTGAATGATCAAGGAGATGCTGATGTTTAGGGTGCTTGTGATGATATTGTAAATCAGGGAAATGATGATGGTACGACAGCGGATTACGCTGAGCAGAGTGGTCCTGTTGTCCAGATTGAAGGGATTGATATTAAGGTGGATGCTGAGACTCAGGCCCTTGTTGCTGATAAGCCAAAGAAAGTAAGGAAGAGGAAAACTACTGATGGTGCTAGTGGTTTTGGCCTTCCCCCTATGAGGTTAAGGGAAGATCACGGTACTTTTGGGGATGCCAGTGCTAGTACTGATGGGAAGTCCCTTGCTGCTCTTCAATATTTGCTTGACAAAAGTACCTTAGCTGCGGGGATTAGTGTCCCGGCTGCGGCTACTGTACCCTTTGTTACCTTTTCTGTAACCCCCACACCGGAGCATGAGTGTGGTGGGCATGCTGATTCTGTTTCCACAGCCAATTTACAGACCAAGCGTCCAGCTGAGAGGTTCATAATTTCCTCAGACACTCCTCATGATTCTAGTCCAAATGCTGCAGATGACGAAGTTTCTTCGGTTGTCAAGTCTATTGTTCCGGACCCTGCTGTACTGACCACAACTATTGCTACTACGGTTGTTGCGGGAACTTCTGTTCCATTGCCCAGGGGAGGTGATGAGCCTACTCGTGCCAGTATTTTTGCGGATTTTACCTCCTAAGGCATGATAGGACCAGATGTCGTAGGACATTCTCAGCCTACTGATACTGATCCCACAACGGACAGTTTCTATGTTTCCCTGTATACGAACTCCGAGACTCTACATCAAACATATGTTCCCAAGTGAGATGTTCTTAATGAGTTCGCTCTGGATGAATCTAATGTGTGCTGCAGTTTGGTCGATCAACTTGCTCCTCTTGTGTTTTTCTCGCATTTGCGTGCTATGGAGTACGATTAGTTACTCACCGAGTTCAATGTTGGAGCTGCTCGCCAGACGTGTCTTGGCGTGGAAGTTAGGATGCGACTTGAGCACGTCCTTAGGGAAAAGAAGAGGTTGGAGGGCAGTGTGGTATGCAAGCTGTTGATAGAAATAATGCCTAAAAACATTATTTATATTTTTCACATCTTTACGTTTTGGTAATCACAAAATATAAAAACGTTCAATGTAAAATTAAACGTAAACAAGTAATTAGTAGTAAATTTTCATTTTGAAAATTATATCACTTAAAGGTATGAATAAAAAAATGCTTAATGCATTTTATGATCAAAGGAAATTTTGGATTCAACCTCCACTTTTTTAAAATAAAATAAATTGTTGTATAACATTTTTATAAAAACATTTCAAAACATTTTTACATATAGAAATTGTTTTTTTTAAAATAAACATTTTAAAATTCAAATTTTCAGACCTAAACGGCTAGAAAGTTCCAGAAAATCCCCCCCAGTCTAGGGCGGCCCTCTTAAATACACGGGCGGCCCCCTTATCTTTAAGGGGACCGCCCACCTATTTTAGGGGACCGCCCATAGGTAGACGCTCCTCTAGAATGTCCTATAAATACTGGACTATTCCCCACTATTTTCTCACCTTTTGCACTCATTCTTTCTGATAAAAAACAGCCCACACATCTCATTAAAATCCTTTGATCATTTAATCATAAAGCTTTATTTCCAAGTGATCCAAGCTCAAATCCTCAAGTGCAAGAAAAGAATACTTCCTACCATTAAGTGAAGAAGTATTACACCTTTGTGTGTTGTTGCAATCTTATTGCATCCATATCATAACTTGTAAATCATTTTTAAATCTTGTAAAGTTGTGTAGTTGTTAGATCTTGGTGATTGTTGTAAGTATAGTTGGATCTTGGTGATCTTTCCTAGTAGTGTTAGTTAGGTGTGATTATAGTAGTGGCTTAGTGAAGTAGTGGTGTGAAGAAAACTAAGGTGTGAAGAAGTTGTATAGTCGTGATCAAGTTGTAAAGCAAAGTTGTGAAGTTGTGATGTTGTGGTAGATTGGTTCTAGCTAAGATTAGAACTCGACATCTAGCTTAGTGTCGAAAATCAAGATAAGCGAAAGTTGTGTAAGGTTTTCTTCGCCATAAAGGAGCTTGTTGACATAGTGAAGAAAACTCTCGAGTTAGGTGCTCGAGGAGTAGAGTAGGGCGAAGAGGTGCTTCGTTGCCGAATCACTATAAATCCTCGCGTTGTGGTTTGATTGTTCTTACTCTTATCTCTTGTCTTACATTATTATCTCATACTATCCTATTAATTGTTTAGATACGTATATTGTTCATATTGTGCAAGTGTTGAATTCACATAAAGTCAAATCTAGAATTGTTACAAACACTTTAAAACCTTAAATCAAAAAGCTGTAAATTATTCAACCCCCCTTCTAGTTTTCCACATGCTAGGTTTCTAAAGACTAAAGCGTACATCCATTACAAGAAGCAATATTAAAAGGATCTACAAACTAAGTTTCATGCAATCATAAGTAAATACTAATGGATCTAGCCTAGCATGTTAAAAGGAAGCAAAGAACAATAAATAATCAAACAACACATAGACATATTGAATGATAAAAGATAGAGTACTTCACTTGATTAAAACATGTTTTTAAGGCTGACACAAAAGGGTTTTAAAACCCTAAAAACGAGTTTGTATATATAGGAAAACGGGCACGATGGCATTGCGTTATAATGCTGACGTCATCGCCTCGCCGAATCTTCTAGGGCTTTTTTAAGTCGGTTGGATCCTGACGTCGTCATCAAAATTCTGACGCTGTCGTTTGTTCGTCATGACGCCGTCACATAAGATTGTGATGCCGTCTCTAGCCACTGTACGCATTTTCTTCATGAGATTTAGTGTAGAGTTGTAATCTTGTCCATTTCTTCTCCAAATGAGCCCAAATCACGTGTATTTCCTCCAAAAGCCATCCAAGTG
>BQNB010164702.1:0-14305 GCA_026074375.1 Tanacetum coccineum
TGAAGCTGTTGCAATTGGGTACGGTTGAGGATTATCAACGAGAATTTGAGAAACTCATGAATAGGGTTATGGATATACCGGACTCCTTACTCATCGCTTTCTATATCTCGGGACTTAAACTCAACCTACAACACGAGTTGTTGGTGTCGAGACCAACCACGTTGGGCAATGCATTCTCCTTAGCCCGTATCACTGAGGCTCATTTTGAGGCAATTACAGAGAAACAACAGAATATTAAAGAGAAAGCAAATATCACTCTATCATTGCCAATTGAATAAGTTTCACCTGTGGTTAAAGGCCCCTTAGATGCTAGTAAAGATGCCTTGTGAAGTGAAGAGCCCAATTTTAAGATCCAAGAAAAGGTAGTTGAATATGTGAAAGCATTAAATGTTGCACCGCTTAAAGTGGTCTTTGCAGCGCCTGTTGATGAGGTTAGTAGCGTAATAGAAGATGTTTTTTATATTGATGAGAGTAACGTGGAAGGTATGCAGGTTCGTGACAAGTTTGCCGAATTTTTCAAAGATAAGGGAAGTGTGGAAAAGGTACTTAGTGCAACAAAGTTACCAGAAGGTGGGAACTCTCAGTCGACATATTCTCCATATCACCTTGAGGACAAGGTGAATTTTTAAGGAGTAGGGGATGTTACGCCCTAGGCAGTGGAAGTTAGAAGAAGGAAAAAAAGTGAATTGTTATGTCCAAGGTAGCGGAAGGCGGAAGAGGAAAATGGTTATTGGTCGCGGCAGCGGAAGGCGGTTCGTGATGGGTTGGGATAACCATCATACTTATCTATTGTCTAGGATATGTGTTTACGATATGTGTGAGTCGTATTAGGAAAGTGTCAAAAGTTAATGTTTATCTTATAGTCTAGTCAAAAGTCAAAGGTCAAAGGTCAAAAGTCATAATAGCCATAATAGGCCCATGGCTCATTTAGCTATTAGGGGTTTACCCTACTTTTGTCTTATAAATACTCATTGTACTTTTTTGTTTATAATCAATCAATCAAGTTTGTCAAGTAATTCTCTAGACTTCTTTTCTATTTTCTTAAGAAGCTCGCATATGCTAAAAGTGGTGTCTTATCCCGATACAACCCTTAACAGGGTCGTATCACCAACACATTTATTCCTAGCAACAATTTACTTTTTAAGATTTCACAGTCATTGACTTCTTATTATGATTAATTATGTCTAGCGGTTAATTATTTTTTCATCTATTTTCTTAGATTATCATGCTTCATTGTATTTTTCTTGGAACTATATATGCCATGATAAAAAAAAAATTGGCCCTCTTTAACTTGATATCCTGACTCCATCTCTCACTACAACAATAATTACAACTATAACAAGTACAAGATGTTAAACGAAAAAAGAAAACCCCCATATTTCTACAACAATAACTTCAACTATAACAATAACAAGATCTTAAACAAAAAAAAGCAAAAACTAAAAGGTCTCAACTATAGCTACAACAAAACCTCCATCGTTCTAAATCTTAAACGAAAAAACAAAAAGATACAAGAACAAGATCTCGGGTTTGTCACACAATCACTGATCTTGAAAGATCTAACAAAAACCTTCATCGATCTCGAAAAAGAAAACAACTTACCTAAAATTATTAAATATCTTGAAGTCGAAACTCACCAAGATTAATCACGAACAAAAGGGGTTTTGAGCTCTGGATTGTGTTTGGTTTAATAAAAACAAGAATCAAACGGGTGTTTATTGTGTTCGTGTTTCGTGGTTTGGAAGAAAGAAATAAAGAATATATTTTTTGGTGTATAGACATTATTTTTTAGCAAGTTTCATTTTAAGATCGTCAAATTGTTTGTTAATACAAATAAACCGGCAAAAACGTTTATTTCTATTTCGCGATCTTCGTTGTTTTATTGATGACAAAACTTGAAGTAACATTATGTTAAAACCTTCTCTAAAAGTTTTCACAAAATCAAAGTGACATAAAAATATGTATACATTATTTCATGTTAACCAAACTATACACAAAAATGTTTTCTAATTTCACCTCTAATTACATCATGCATGAACTAATCAAATGCAACAAATCCAAGGGTAATCTCACAAGATTACATAATATTTCTCAAGATCTTGAGAATCAAAATTCGAATTTGGTTACTGTAGGCCAGTTCCATTGGTTTTGGCTGCCGGTTCCATTTGCCAATGGCACCGGCGGAACCGGGCTACAATACTCTTTTTGGCTATAAATACCAAGCCATTTCTCATGTTTTCTCACAACTTCTCATTAAGAAATACTCTCTTATCTACTGATATTTCTCTCTATTTCTTGCATAATCTCTTAGCTTCTTGTAGGTAATTTACTTCAAAGAAAAAATTACCAAGCATTCATCCGAGACGATCAAGTACCAAGTACCTTGCATTCGATCTCCACAACTCCATCAAGATCACATTGCTGAGTATTGACCATTACTTTGTAGTTGTTAGTCCATTCATCATTTGTATATCAAGTATAGTTGTGTTGGTTAGATTCTACCGTGTGAAGAATTCGTTATTTAGCTTTGTAATATTAAAGAGGTGCAACCATCATTGTGAGGCTTCTCTGCCGGTGAAAAAAGAGATTGGTGACTAGTGTTTAACAAACTCTCGAGTAGGTGACTCGGGGAGTGAAGTAAGGCAAGGAAGGTATCCTTGTAGCCGAACCACTATAAATACTTGTGTCGCTGTTATATCTCTCTAACTCTTTCTTTTACTTACTTTTCTAATTCACAGACCAAGATCAACATCAAGTCATTTCACACAAAAGTTTCAAGCAAAATTTTTGAAAAGATAACAATTAATCTAGAAAACTATTCAACCCTCCCCCCCCCTTCTAGTTTTCCACAGAAAGGGTTTTCCATACTATGTTTAAGTTTATAAGATTAAAATAAAAGATTTGTGATAAGTGTGCTGGCTGGGAATTGAAGTGGGGTTAGATTTGGGGTATGTTTAGTGAAATGAGCCGTGACAGTTAGCGGTAGCAGTTAGCAGTAGCAATTAGCGATAGAAGTTAGCAGTAGCAGTAGCAGTAGCAGTTAACAGTAACAGTTTGTTTACTAAAACATGTTTGTTAAGGTAGCTGTAATTATAAAAGTAGCATTTAAACAAAAAAATGCTAAACGCTAAATGCTTAAAAATGATCATTTAGAAAAAGAGCATTTAAACAAAACAAAAATGCTAAATGCTAGCTACCAAACAAGCTTAAAAATCCAAATGTTAAATGTTATATGCTAAATGCTCAAAAATGCTCTAAAAAGCTTGTCACCAAACATACCCTTGAAAAGAGACAAAATACTTAGGTTTATCTAAAAGACGAAGATACCCATCATGTGCAATTCACGTGTGACAATTAATGAGTAAAAGTAATGACAATTAGGTGTTAGAACTAAAAGGGAGTGAAAAACCTCACGTTGAGGACTATTCTGGTGGAACCCTAAACGAATGAGCAAACGTACGGACGGAGGTTTGGGGACCAACGCTGTAATTTACCCTTTCTAAAATTAACAAAATTTCTACGAATTTTATTAATCTCGGTTTAGCTTATGTCACTGATCTTTAGAACCTGAATCTATGTCCTCTCTCTTTGCGAATGAAATTTCACAATGTATACATCGTAACTCTATCATGTATGTCGTGAAAAGGATTCTAACCATCAATCATTGAGTTAAAGAGTATTTTTACACAATATAAGGTATCATTATGTGTCACATCCCGCTGAAGCGAAAACACAAAGTGTAACAGTGAAAGACACAAGCATAAGATAATAGAACAATACCATACTTAATATAGGAACAAGTTCGCAACTTTACAAAAGTATCTTAGATCCAAACATCAGATCATAAACGTAAGTCTTAATAGATACAACATTGTCTTTGAAAAAGATAACATAAGATAACTTCAAATGCAAGTGCCTTGGAAAGACATTACTGATGATCACCTGAAATGCATGAGAAAAATAGGTCAACTATGAAATAGTTGGTGAGTACACAGGTTTTAAATAACACGAAAACCTTTTTAAGAATGTCCTCATGGAAAATGTCCTACCAACCCATCTTGTTACAAGTCCCGCCCATACAAGACTTGTAACATATAGATTCACCTACATTTTCATAATAAAAGTAAGTTCAAAACTAAAACGTCAAAAAGTCAAAATACACTAGGTTGTAATAAGATGCAAAATCTAACATGTATAACAGTGTCATGCAACAAATGCCCCTATAAATACTATGCATTCCATAAATAGGAAAGGAGAGGTTGGCCGACCTCAAATAGCATTATCCTTAATATTTACACTCCTTAAACATGGAGCGTACGAACGGTACGTATAATTGGAGTGTGAATGACAAACTAATGGGGGACTAACAATGTGAGGGCGTGGAACGGTATGATACCTTGGGGTATGAACGGTACACCCACATCTCCAACATTATTACCCATATTATAATTACATAAGTTTAAGTCTAAAAAGCATGTCACATCAAAAATAGAGCCCTAAGCTCGTCAAGTCAAACACAACTCAAAATGGAAGTGTTAAAGTCTTGTTTGTCAAATCACAATATTTGTCAAATCACAAGTATTTATCAAAAATACTTTATGTCATAAAAGCAACCAAGATTTTCATGTCAAAATAAGTCCAAATAAATCAAAGTTTCG
This sequence comes from Tanacetum coccineum, assembly GCA_026074375.1. NCBI lineage: Eukaryota > Viridiplantae > Streptophyta > Magnoliopsida > Asterales > Asteraceae > Tanacetum > Tanacetum coccineum. Next base: position 4,659 of record BQNB010164702.1, read on the forward strand.
CGTATATGTCAAAAATAATATTTCATGTTAAATCATGCGTTTCACCCCAAAAAGTACATAAAAACGGTAAAAAGGGTTTGTGATTACTCACCTTAAAAATTAAGGAGCGAGTATAAGAAGCGGGATCGACAAGTATCACTAAAAGCAACCTTCGAACGTAGACTTTACTAGACGCGACCTACGAAGAGTAAACATACTAATTAAATTTAAATGATATGCTCGAACAAAAGAACGACAACTAGCTAGGTCACCCATTTATACTCGAGTTTACAAACTTTAAGATATTAAGTGACAAATATATCCGATCTCTTGAAATTTATAAATGTAGAGATTAGTAAGCAATTTTTCATGATAATTTTCTTCATTCAACGTAGATAACTCTACACATTCTTTAGTGTGTGAATGTACTTTAATATGTGCAACATTCATATACTGTTGTGTGGATGTACCTAAATATTCATGGTCTCTTTATTTAGGTGACAACTAATGTAACCTAAGTATCCTTTGATAGATCTAATAAAATTTAGGCATTAAAATAAGCAGATGACACCCAACAAAACTTGTTACAAAGTTTACATAAAGTAGATATGTTATGTATATTTAAGTAGTTTAATTGAACTTATCATGATCATGACATACACGTCATTGTAACTAAAATTGTAAGAGTATTAGCTAAATTTAGTGGTTAAATTATACCCCAAAATGTCTTAATCTAGACTGTAAGTGAAAAAAAACACGTAGGTACAAATATCGTGTTATACCTAAAAAGACGTATACACGTAAAAATAGACCAAGTTTTTAAGTGTGGTGACACTAACTATTTTAAAATAGCTTGAGCATATCATTTAATGAGTTGACGTTTAAATAAAAGTGCAAGTCGGAGGTAAGTTCAAAATGCGAGGGTGCCTAAAGAAAAGTGAACACAAAGCGAAAACATGACCTAAGTAACACAAAACTAGCTTAACAAGCATATTTTTAGTCAAAGACGTTATAAAATACTATCGGTCACTAACCTAAGTTAGACGGTTGTCACATTATGTCACAAGGCTTTTGATAGTGAAGCGTGATGCGTAAGCGAATATTGATAAACCCTAATTCAAAGATTGATAACGAGGGTGAAATCTCCAGGGAATAAACTCTTAAAAACACATAGTTTATTAATAATTAAGATCATAAGAGATAAAATATTAAAAAACTCTAAAACCTATATTTATAGGGGGAAAATTATCTCCAATATCAAGAGGAGCTTGAAGGGTAAATACTGAATTTTTGATCAGGAGGATCAAATTAAGCAATTGAAGGAATATATGAGAGAAATAAAAGAAATGTTTACGTGTCTCATGGATAGTTTCATAGCATCCCTAAAGATCAAAATAAAGGCAAAGCAAGTTCATTTCATACAAATTGAAAAGATCACTAAATTTCCAACTCACGCCCCTACCATAACCTTTGAAAAAATCAGTTTGGTCCCAATTGATCGAGTCTTGATGATTATAGAGATCATAGCTACTCATAAATAACCTAAATTGCTTGATATTTCTTAGACCTACACTTCATTTGAGACATGTGGCGATTGCGCTAATATGGAATGAAACATAACCTTACATACTTACATCACCCATGTATGGATGATCACAATAATATTATGGGTTATAACCAGGCTTATTAGGCCACATTGGATCCATAATTGAGTATTTTTGAAGCCTAAGATGATACACAATTGGAGTCCAATGAAGTTCTCATCTTTTATAAACCAAAACCTCAAAAACAAAATTTCCTCAAAGCTAAATTCGTTATTTATTTTCTAAGAGAATGACCAACTTACTCATTGACCCAAAAGGATTGGGTAAGATTAAAATGAAAGAAATACACTCTCTTGAGCATATAACTCAACCACCACTTTTTAATCACGTGGTTGCCTTCCACCAAAATGGTGTGTATCGTTGTTGTTCTCGCCCGAATTCAATCTAAAGTATAGGGAAGACCTTTCTTATAACCGGATACTAAGGGTAGAGTCAAGCTCGTGACTCGAATAAAAACAAGCACTTATCGGGAGGCAACTCGGGCATATCTCATTTACTTGCTTTATTTGCTTTTAATTTTGTTTTTAGGTTGTTTGCATGCTAGCCTTTAATTATGAATTGTTGCATGATTGATTTGTATGTAATTATGTTTTATTCTGCTTTTGACCTTGTCTGATTGGTAATTAAAAGTACTTTGCATGAAATAAGTATAGGGAAATGCATATTTGGTTATTGTGAATTGTTATTCGATTATGTAATGATTTGTGATTGATTTTAATGCATGCTTTGTTGGCTTTCGTTTATTTATGTGTGTCGATACCTACGAAGTGTTTGTATGAGTTTCTACAGGAAATGTGGACGATAGAAGAAAAGAAATTTTCAAAAATTTTTCACAAAACAATATGAAGAAAATATGTCAGACACTCTGACGGCATTAGCTTGTCTATAGTAATTTTTTATATTTTTAAAAAATTTTAAAATATGCTTTTGCATACTTCCAGATTTTTTTTAAGTCCAAATTTTCCTGTATGTTATTTGTATTACATTTTACATGTATTATATCCTTTATTTTCATTATTTTAGTTTTGTTTTTAACTTTTATGAATCATAGCAAATTATATATTATCTCCCGTTCGATTTTATGTTTGGGTATAGCTTGTTTTTGTCTTTGATTACATGTTTGGATTGGATAAGGATGGTCTATTGACTATTCTTGGATGCGCATTTAACCTTCTATCGCCATTTTTCGTTCATAGAGAGCAAACTAGTGGAGTACTGTCTTTCTTCTTCTAAATTTATCTTTTACTTGTTTTTGGGTGCTTATTAGAACATTATGGAAAAAGTGTAAGGAGTGTAATAGAAGCCTTAAAAACTAATTCTGCAATTGTGTATTTCTTATCCATAAAGAAATTTACAATTTTCCAAAACTTAGGTGGCGTTTGGTTCAAGAATTTGAAATTTCGAAATTCTAAATTTCTAGAAATTTCAATTCTTGAGGATTTAAAATCTTGGAATTTAAAATACCTTCGCATGTTTGGTTGACAGAAATTCATTGCATTTTGAAATTTGTCCTTATATTTGTTATTGCATTTTTGTAGGGAGTAACGGATAGGTGTCAAGAAACCCAGCTCGAAACCTGATTAAGTTTATTCGGGTCTGGTTACTGGGGTTAAAAGTTATACTCGAGTTATTTGGGTCAACCCAAGTAACCTAAATGCTATTAAAAAGGGCAGAGTATCTGGTTGAAATTTTTTGGCTAACTCAAGTTCGGTTAACCCGATTGACTTGAGTAAAGATTTTTTTATTTTTTTAATATAAAATTTCTATTTAAACGAGTACGAAATAGACAATTTTATTACGTTTTACTCATATTCGGGTTGACCCGAACCCTAACGGACCCGACTCGAGTTGACCGATACGAATTGACCCAAAACCGGCTAAGCCTAATTCAAATACGGTCGGGTTCGGGTATGTAATTTTTAGCTTTACCTCGACTTTGACCCGGCCCGAACCCGACCAACCTGACCTGACTAGCACCCTAAACAAGAAAAGATACAAAAAACAACAAGAAAAAAGTAAAAATATTATTTTGATCTAATTTGGTCATTTATAAAAAAATGTTTTCAAGTAAATTCAATTTTCTCACTTTTTGAAGGCATTTTAATTCGCTCTATTTTAGTAATTTATGAAATTTTAATTTGCTTCATTTGAGATACCAAACACAATATTTGAAGGAAATTAAAAAGCAACTGCCATGAATTCCCTCCAATTTACCCGAACCAAACGCACCCTAGTCTTTTTAGGTAATTTTAGCACCAAATTAAAAAACCATTAATGGTTTAATTTGCGAGACTTGTTTCAAGTGTCTTAGTTATATGATTAATTAGCTAGCATAATAACCCTATTACTCAAACAAGGTTTGTAGCCCGCGCTTCACCGCGAAGCGCGGGTTTTTTAAAATTATGGCAGTTTTCATTGACGGTTTTTTAAAATTATGGCGGTTTTTATTGACGAATAGTGTGATGGGGTATTTCGTAAATACCTTATAAATCATTGAAACTACATTATTTGCGAGTGGGATAATGGGGAGAGGGGGCAAATGAGTGAAAGAGTAGGGTCTAATTATTCCCAACATAATATATCTTAACTGACAAATACCCATCACAACTCTACCCCATTTCGATGCAAATATGTTATAGAAATAATCAGCAGCATAAAACAACAAATTTAAATATCAGATTCCCAATCAATCCTGAATTTTGCTTTATTTTTATATCTAACAGAATTGTTCTATAAACATCATTTGAGAGCCTGCATAAAATACTCCAACCTCTCTTCGATTTCACTTCTAGGATCTCATACTTCATATTCGCACACTCCCTTTCAAGCTCTTGTACATGCTCCCTCGTGTCATTCAGACCCGTTCTTCCTTGTGCAAGACCCACTTCACTTTCATTTTTAGTACTCATTTGATCTTGATTTTTTGATACAAAAACCAGCATGCAATTGATGTACGGAGCCTTAGCTGTTCACAGAAAAGAACTTGAACAGGAACACGAAAAGGCAGCCTCTCGTTTTAAGTTGTGTGGGTAGTTGCACCCAACGATAGCTTTTGTATGTTCATAAGTCTGCACATATGCTCACGCTCACATTCTGTCAACCATGGATGTGCTTGCAATATTTTCATTGGGGAATTTGTATACATAGCGGAAGTGCAACTACAGAAGAGCTTTAACAATCTCAAGTTTAACCGAGCCCATAGATAACATGTTTAAACATGTGCATGTGTATTTGTAATCCATTCAATAGATAACAGATATCAAAGAGGAGTTTGTACTTACTTTAAACCACTAATATCAATATGTATCACTTTTCTCAAAGATGAATCTGTTGGGATGTTCTTGTTCAGGTTCACTCCTCTTGGTCCCCTTTTTCGAGTAGATGACTCTTGATCTACATGAATGTTAATAATTAGATGAATGAAATAAGACTTTCAAGAGTAATCAAATTGATGCTCAATAGATATGAATTAAGCCAAGGTGATCTATAATTTATATATGAAATCTAACATAATTTAACAAATAGTGGAATGTGATTTTAATTTAACTAAGATTATACCTCCTGTATCATGCACCTCTTTATTTGCATCAACCACTCTGGACGAATTAGCTACTGGTGACATGGAGCGAGGTGATTGTGTTGGTGTTGGCAGATCACGTGTCACCCTATCACGTTTCATTCCTCAACGAACACCTCTCTACCTCTGGTACCATAGTACTCATATCCACCTCGAACTTGTTATCATGTGGTAAAAAACACTAATTTAGTAATGCAATATAAATTGTCATTCTCTATACCTAATGCTACCAAGATCTGCTAGAGTTCTTAAATTGCATAAGACAACCACTATATGTAAATATACTAAACATACAAAATAGGACCATAACTTACTGTAAACATACCAAGATCTGCTAGAGTTCCTAAATTGCAAAAAACAACCAAATTCTGACACAAACTACCTGATAATGTAGGACAAACTTCAGTTTAATGAGCAGGCAAGACAATTAATGAGCTTGGCATGCTAAATGTATGATTAAAATGACACAAACTCTTTATAAAAAGTTAAAAAAATAACATATGCCTATATAGACACACTTTATGTCAATATTTTTATATACAACTAAATGCAATCTTATATAAAACTAAATGCAATCTTAATGATTATTATTATAGTAATAAAAATATCGTCAATAGTAAATTAGATGTACCTACTTTTCTTTTTAAAGGCAATTTATTGTCACTCCTTTTATAAAATAGTATATTAGTTTGCCAGCAATATTATATTGTAAATTGTATTGGTCACCAAATGAAAATGTTTATTGTGATTCAAGGCATGCTCAAATTACAAATCTACCATACTGTTATCTTATTCTTACATTTCCATTTCAACTCTATTTGACCGGTAAACATACAAATCAGCCTAGTGAAGAAAAAACATGTCCCTGACTCGTGATATGATCAATTACTGTCTAAAAATGTGTCCTAAAACTTCCATGACATAACTAAACTCATAGAGTCACATTCAACTCAACCCACTCCAAATATAAATTTATCGAGTTGTTATCATATACCGAAATAACCCCTTCATATAGAAGTACATATACTCAAAAGGCCAAAAAACCACGCAAACTCCCATTGAAAATCATCCAGACATCCATTAAAATCCATGAAAACACCCGTTAAAAACGACCCAAATTACCCATTTACTGTTGCTGTTTCACATCAGTCTGAAACACCTATTAAAAACACCCAAAACCCCGTAATATTACAGATAATCACTTTCAAAAATCAATACCCCAAATCAAGACTATTTACCATTTTCAAACATATAATCTATAAAGATTAAAACGTGATATTAAAAAAATTAAACCTAACGCGCTAGAAGCAAAATGTGAATCCTGCTATGTGGCAATTTTGTATGCATGCATATGCATATAATCAATAGTGATTTGAATATACATTTAGAATGAATAAGAAGGTGCACCTTGCACAGCTGTAGAAATCATTCTCTGAGTTTGCTTCTGATAATGCTAAAGTAATTCAATATAAATTCTGCCACCAAAAATGTTGCACCTCGTTGCCAGTTACCTATACAAACAATGTCATCAAATCATTACATGAAGTTGAAAGTTGATAGTAATGTTAACACCTTATGATAATAATGATATTACAAGTTAATTTAATTTAGAAAAATAGCAAAGGAAAAAGTGACCATGCAGATTTCTTTCATTCCTGTTAAATGGTTGACATATTGCTTCTTTTTAACATGAATACACGACTCAGCTATATAAAAGTCCATTAAAAAAAATGTAGAACAATAAGGTCTATGAGGAGAGCTTTATGGAACAGAACCTATGCATCGGTCTCATATGTCTACCATTATCATTGTTATATGAAACCAATAATTGGGTGAACTGGGTTACACGCTGCCTCTAACGGGTCATTTGGGTATTTCCTGTCCAAACATCCCTTCTACAAAATGCCTGTCCAAACAGACCCTTAAAGGTCTTGTTTAAACAACGCCCTAACCAGTTTTTAGAACTAATTTTCTGCACTTATGTGCTGTCCAAATAGCCTCTCAAAACATTCCTAAATGAGAATTTTTGAACGAATTTTCTGCACATATTTGTTGTCCAAACAGCCCATAAAAAGGCTCGTCGATACAGCCTCTTTAAAAGGTTATGACCAAATAGCCCTGGACCAGTTATCTAGAACATATTTTCTACACATATTTGTTGTCTTAAACAACCCCTTCAAAAGGTGTACCGAAACAGCCCCTAAACAGTTTTATAACATTTTTTTGTACTTTTTCTGTCCAAACAACCCTTAAGACAGCCCATACACCAAACGGTCCCAGACAATTATCTAAAACTAAGAAATTGGCTTATCACCGTGTTAACATTGACAACATCGATCTCATAAAAAGCGACATAATGCGCAACCTCGCCGCTTTTCTGCAAATCCCCAGGACACTAAACAGACTTGGGCTACGGTCTCGTTGCATCATAATCCTTAAACCTGGAAAAAGAACTCCCAAGTTTCGTAATATTCCCATACGTCTTATCAATGGCGATAGCAGATTGGGAGTAGTTTTACTATTAGGGTGTTTGAATCAGTTTATGTTGAAGAGCTTATGCAGTTCTAAATGGCGTAAAATATATTCGGCCGGCTAATTCAACATAAGCTAATGGGCTTATTTAAGAGCTGAAGAAAATTGAGAATCGAAGTTTTTGAAAATTATTAGAGGCTTTTCGCATTAATAGTATACTCTTGCCAACTTTAAACATGTTTAACCCATTTTCTTTAACTTTCTTTAATTGCCCATTAGATATGAAACCTAATCTGAATCGACCCAATAATAAGTAAATGGGTTGAACCACCTATATGTATGCACATATTTGTATTAACCGAAAAAGACTTTATTACAATTTACCTTCACATTGTCTCCTATGCGTGCATTTTTGTCAATGATTGCTCTTTTGATGTGAGTGTTTTCCGGATACCAATCGGAACTCTACCTTTTGCAGCAAGAAGCTCCCTGTTAGCATCAGTCTGGAACACAAAAACAACAAAAAATGAACTTTTATGATTCTTGTGATTTTTTATTCCAAACATGACTCGAAGTAAAAAGTTTTCAATAAAAGGAATACACTTTCCTAGTTACTTAAAATGACAAAAAATAACGCATTTTTACGAATTGTTAAACATTATCATAACATACTACCACATAATAAACTGCTCTCATCAGCAATGAATCTTCAATGACCGCGCCTTCAGCTATGCAAGATCGAAGTCCAACAACATAATGGTGAATTTTTCAGTTCTGCACAACTAAGATTGAAAGAAAGATATTAATTTATCAGAGGAATTTCAGTCAAAGAAAATATACCGTGTAAACTATGCAGTAAAAACAATGCACGCAATAGACCAGGTAATAACATTTTAAGAGAATATGTGATCAACAATGTTCCTCTGTGTCATGATAAATCAAGTTCTTGTACTGCTCTTTGGACAATTGGGTCAAATATGCAACCTATCAGTAGAACACTACAAAGAAGAAGAGTAACTTTCTAACCTTAATCACACAACCTTCACCAATAACACTGTATGTGACATTAGCATCAAGCATCTTAGAAGAAGGCAATATGGAGGTTGGGTGTAAATTGTAGATGAGCCATCGTAGAAACTGCATCAAACATATGACCCAATACTTTTAAGCCACAAAATAAACAGGATAATAGGAAGCTAAGAGACATTAATACCATTAAAAATGTAACTACCTGAAATCTAGCAGTGGTTTCTTTGTAATTCATAAATTGGCATTAGAAAGCCTCGATGGTACCAATATCTTCCCAATAACCATCGTAAAGATAAGTTTGTACCTATGCAGAAACAAAATATTAGTAATCCAACAACCCCAAAACATCGCTCATTTTATGTGGAAAATAAGCTACCAAACACTCCTATTTTTACAGAAAAAACAACAATCGAAGAACTATTTTTGACTGAAAAAACAGCAGACCAAACAACCCTGAAACCGCAAGAGCGCAAGAGCAAAAGACGCCTATGTGAATCGATTTAAAAAAAATGCTCATAAACTATACAAATAACGCAGTAAACTTCTATTCTAGATCAAACCAATATAGGACTTACGAAATGACACTCACTTTGATTTTCAATGTTGACCAATTGCATATATAGTGTAGAATCAATGTATATTTGTAAACTTAAAACCTCAAACGAAAAAGTTATTGTGGAAGAATCAATGTATATTTGTAAACTTTTTATCATTTTTATATAATATCAACTTTTTTGAAATAAGTTAATAACTAACTTACAGTATTTAAGTAAGTAATGAAGTCAAATAATTCACCGGAATGCTTCTTCAAATCTACGAATTGCTCCCAGCAAATCATTATCCTGTAAATATAAAAACCATTACAAAAAGTGTTAAATGAAGAAAAAGAAAACCAACATAATTTCATTATGCATGTAGATGAACAATATTAGCAGTAACCTTATTTGTTAAGCAATCATCATGAGAAACAATTTTGATTTCATGTT
>BQNB010164703.1:0-14305 GCA_026074375.1 Tanacetum coccineum
TACACGGATCACAAGAGCCTTCAGCATATTTTCGACCAAAATGAGCTAAATATGCGCCAAAGGAGGTGGATCGAGCTGTTTAGTGATTATGAGTGTGAGAGTCGCTACCATCCTGGTAAGGCAAATGGGGTGGCTGATGTGTTAAGTAGGAAGGAATGGGTGAAACCTAGACGTGTTTGAGCAATGGCTATGACCATTCAGCCTGGAGTGAAAGAGATGATATTGGCAGCCCAAAGTGAGGCGTTCAAACAGCAGAATGTTCTTGCAGAAAGGCTACATGGTTTAGATTAACAGATGTAAAGGAAGGAAGACGGGAGTTTGCATTTTATGGATAGGATATGGGTTCCTTTAGTAGGAGATGTGAGAATGATAATTTTGAACGAAGCTCATAAGTCTAAGTACTATGTGCATCCTGGAGAGGATAAGATGTACCATGACCTGCGTGATATGTATTGGTGGCTGGGAATGAAGAGAGATATTACTATCTACGTTGGTAAGTGTTTGACTTGTGCAAAAGTGAAGGCTGAGCATCAAAGACCTTTGGGTTTATTGCAACAACCTGAGATACCGGAATGGAAGTGGGATAAGATCACTATGAATCTTATTTCCATGTTACCTAGGTTAAGAAGTGGGCATGACGCAATATGGGTAATAGTCGACAGACTTACCAAATCAGCTCATTTCCTTTATGTTTCTTCCTTTTCAATGCATGCACCAACATTATCTTCTTTATGTTTCTCCCTCATCATTCTCGCAATATATTTTGTAACTGCCAATATTTTACCTAATTGACGTTTTCTTTTTTTGTTGCGTGATTTGAAACACACGACCTAGAGTTGGGAGCTGTTGTGTTTGCTCTTAAGACTTGGAGGCATTACTTGTATGGCACGTAGAGTGTCATCTACACGGATCACAAGAGCCTTCAGCATATTTTCGACCAAAATGAGCTAAATATGCGCCAAAGGAGGTGGATCAAGCCATGTAGTGATTATGAGTGTGAGAGTCGCTACCATTTGGATCATCAATAATATCCGAATCGCTCTGAATCACATTCAGACTGTAAATTTTAATAATAATGCACAAAACAATTGAAATATAAGGAGGGTGTTGTTATCAGTTAGACCACATGATAATAGAAGCTAAGGAGTGTTTGGGTAAGCTTATCTGAAACAGTTTATATATCTAAGGTAACCCAATTCCGAAATTCATTTTCAAAAAATTCAAAACGATATGTGCATAGTATGATAAGTGTTTTGGTTAGCTTATTTCAATTTGATGATAAAGAAACAAGGGTGTTTGGCATAAGGGATTGTGGACTGCTTATTCTTTCAGCATGTCAGCAGTTTAAACTTTAAAGTGTTTGGATAAAAGTATAAAACAACCGATTCTACTTGTCTCTTTATTTTGAGGGACCTGCTTGTTTTTTCTTTTCTTTTTTTAGGAGGGCTTATGAGCTTATTTAACTTAACTTATATTTCATTAACTCATTTTCCAGCTTATATTACTTATGAGCTTATTATGACTTAAAATGGAAAATAAGCTCATAGGCTGCAAAAATAGGCTTATGAAATATTAACTGAATCGCATAAGTTCATAAGCCCAAAAAAAGCTTATTTCCCATACTTCTTATTTTTAAGGCTTTTGATTATAATAAAAAGCATAAGCAAAATAAATAAATATATAAAACAAACACCATCTAATAAGCACTTTCAATAAGCAAACCAAAACAACCCCTTAATGGCTTAATATTAGGGGGTGCTTGTGTTAGTTTATCTACTAGGGTTATCAGCTTCTATAAAAACTATGAAAAGCCCACTAGTCCTATTAGTTTCGGCTTATTAGCTTTTACCAAGTTGAACCTATGACATTAAAGAAGCAATAAGCTCAACTTGATAGGTCTAAAAAGGTAGGAGCTTTTCAAAATTTACATAAGCCGGTAAACCTAGTAAATAAGTTAAACCAAACAACCCCTTAACATTATTCTTTTTGGGGGGTATTTGTCTGGGCTTAGGCTTATAAAAATGTTTGGGTTAGTTACTAAGCTAAAATGATCAAAAAGGGCATGAAGATCCAAGACCACTTACATAAGCCCACTCCTCCCAAAATAAGCCACAAATTTGCCCTTATCCAAACCCCCTCATATAAGTTCACAACTGCAATGCAACCAAATAAAAATGTGAGAGGTTTCAAATTCAATACTGTTATGTGCAAACAACCCAAAAGTTGTCATGCCAACCTCATGAAAAGAGATGCTTTACCCGGTTTGAGTCTTCAAACCGCATTGATTAGTCGGCTAAAAAGTCGGAAACCATGGTTACCCCAAGTTATAATAATCATATTTTTCTTAAACTATGTTGCTTGTGTATAATAATTTTGGGACGGAGGTAGTAATAAATAACACGTACCGTGATCCAATAAAGGTAGAAGAAGAGAACTTAGTCAACTTAACAATGGAACCAATCTTTAACTTTTTTGAGCTAACTTCCTTAACACGAGAGCCATCAGATAACCAATACTAACTTCCTTAACACGGGAGCCATCAGATAACCAAAGTTTATACCGTTTCATGTTTATAACTCCGTTACCGTTAATAGTAGTTTGTGTTGAAATATTCTTGATATTTGTCACTTGAACCACTGGTTTTATATCACATGTACCTTTCAATAGCTTCGATATTGCTCCCTTAGTCAGATTCACCGCCATTTTTTTGTAGGGTGAGATTCAGTTTTCAATTTGGGGGTTTTGAAAACAAGCCTAAGAAAATGAAATTAGAAAGTGACGGAAATGAAAAATAAAGGGCTAATGACTTAAAAAGTCATTTAACTTGACACTTTTTGTCTTTGTGTGTAGCCATCTTTATTTTTTTCTATTTTGTCATCAAACTTTCAAAAGTCGATCATTGTGTGTATTTTGTGACTATTTTGTCATGTAAAATGACCATTTTACCCTTCAAAATTTGGAAAATGTAAGGGTAAAATGGTCACAAAATACACACAATGATCGACTTTTGAAAGTTTGATGATAGAATAGGAAAGAAAAAAGATAACTACACACAAAGACAAAAAATGTCAAGTTAGATGACTTTTTAAGTTATTAGCCCAAAAATAAATTGCTCTGATGTTACTTTTCGCCACCGATAAAATGTAGACTTAAGTGCCGTTTGGTTCATTAATTTGAAATTTTGAAATTTTAAATTTTAGGAAATTTAATTTTTTGAAAATTTAAAATGCCTACGCATGTTTGGTTGACAATTTTATTCGGGTCAGGTTAGGTGTGTCAAAAAAACCCCGACCCGACCCGACCCCATTAAACCTATTCGGGTCGGGTTACGCGGGTAAAAAAAATATTAATCGGGTCAACCCGAGTAACCCGAATACTAAATAGGGTCGAGTATCGGGTTGAAACTTTTGGTAACTCGGTTTCGGGTCGACCCGATTGACCCAAATAAATATCTTTTTAAAATAAATTTTATAAATTTTCTATATAAACGATGATAAAAAAATTAATTTTATCACGTTTTACTCATGTTCGGGTTGACCCAAACCCGAACGGACCCGACCTGAGTTGACCTGAGCCCGTACGGATCCGACCCGAATTGATACGAACCCTACTAACCCAAATTCAAATAGGGTCGGTTTCGGGTATTAAATTTTTAACCTTGACCTGACCCGAACGTGACCAACCCAACCCGACTAAAGTGATGGATATCTTTTGATTTAAAAAAACAACGAACCAAGAAAAAATAGAACAAAAACAACTAGAAAAAAAGTTTATAAATTTTTTTTCCAAGTAAATGAAAATTCTTCACTTTTTGAAGCCATTTTAATTTTCCCCATTTTGGCAATTCATAGAATTTTAAATTCCCTCATTTGTGTTACCAACCTAATATTTGAGGGGCTATTAAATGGCACATGCCATGAAAATTTGGTTTCCCCCCAATATACCACAACCAAACGACACATATTTGGTAATGAGTTTAAGGCTCGTTTTGTCTGTTAATAGATTTCGATTTGGATTTGAATTTAAATTTGGATTAAAATTTGAATTTTATATTGGTTTTAGAAAAAATGTAGGAGAGAAATGATTGTGCAAATATGGGCACGATCAGGCTTCGATGAGATCGAAGAGTTCTTCTTGTGGATGTTGAGTTGCCAAGCCTTGAATAACCTGTGTCAACATAAATGGAAACACTACGTTAAGTGAGGCGCAGTGGGTGTCCCTGCTAATCACATCCGGCGTGAGCGTAAGTATGTGCTTTTTGTATTGAGAAAGTATGAAAGCGTAAGTAACTGTGTGTAAGAGTCTTGGCCATACCTGGAGCCTTTGCCATCTATTTATAGTTGCATAAATGAGATGGGACGAGGCTTAGCACCAAAGGTGATCATAGGGGGTGTCTCATGATTTAAAAATGTGATTCTGGGATTGTGTACCACGATCTCTATTTTGGCGGGAAGATCCCAATAGAGATGGAGAACGTGGATTTGACTATTTGACCTCTGCCCTAGTTTCGTCGAAGGCCTACCGCGAAAGGTGTAGGCTTCCGCGTGTGGATCCCATACTAGTAATCATCCCGAATGGAGATTCTAGCCCACTCGAAACTATTCACTGGTTAATGTAGTGTATTTAGGGGGGGGAGAAGATCCCATTGGGCTTCGAAGTGGGAGACCCTATTGAGCCCCGAAGGGGAGGGTACATCCTCAAGCCCCCCAGTCGAATGTAATGTATGCATCTATAAGTGCATTGCTTTCGACTATCAATTTTCATCAAAAATAGAAGACTTCAACGTATAACTTTATCATGTGCATTCTTCCTATGTGAACTTGTCATCAGCCTTCATTCGAACCATGCACGCGTATTGAATGCTACTCCCACTTGATAGGGAAGTTTGTTGGGTAACAGATAATGAGGAGCTCTCTTTGAGATATGTGCTTCGTAATCTTCATAATTCAAACGTCTCTATTAATCCCACCAGACACGTGTACGGCCTGATTCATCACATTATTTACTATATAAAGGTCTTTATTTCCCCTCCAAAATTTATCTTCTTTTCTCTGCTTCACAAATCATCTCTTTTCAAAGGTACATCCCTTTTTTTCTTTTCCGTGGATTCCAAATTTGTGATTGCTTCTCAAACCTGTAGCTTGACGAAAGAGCAACTTACTCAGTTCGTCCAAGATTTTGACATACCCTAGGATGTTAAGATCATTCTTCTAAAAAGGTCACAGACAATTTTTGATGCCCCTTTGGGTTACGTTGGTCTGTATACTCATCACTTTTTAGTTTCCAACCTTAGGCTTCCTATCCCTTCCTTCATATGTAAAGTCCTCAATTATTTCAAGGTGCACATCTCCCCTTTTGGTATGGTGAAGTTGACCACTTTTACCGTCATATGTAGAGAGTATGGGGGTAAACCTACTTTTAACTTGCTTTGTTCTTTCTTGAATTTGGGTCGCGCTGGTGATTGGCTAACTCTTTCGAATAGAGGTAGTGCTGATGTTCCTATAGCCCTTGTTAAGCCTATAACCCATTTGGCGAACAGGAAAGGCAGCTTTTTCTATGTTGAGAATAGAATCATCCCTTCAGATTATCCAGAGTTACTACTTGAGAGTAATAAATTTGACAAAAAATCTTTTAGGGACAAGGTTCCTCTGCATCCCGACTTGGATCCTTTATATGATCAGATATCTACATATCCTTGCCATGTTCGAACCTTCCCCGACCCCATCCTTTATCTGGAAGGCTTGAAAAACTCATGGAAACATAGCCCTAAGGAGCCTGTTATCTATTACCGGGGACAAGGTATATATTCCTTCGCAACTTATTTATGAACTTACATGTTGCTGCACTTCCGTCTGTGACATAGTTTATGTTTTTTGCAGAAATGGACTTCAGAAGCTTCATGATGCAAGAGATTGATGGTGAATTCAAGTTCCTGCTCGAGGGGTGTATTGATAATAACCAAGGCTCTCCTTCCTCAAAATCTGTTAATAATGAGGCTTCGGTTATTGATGCGAAACCACTAACGTCTTTACATCCTTCTAACTTTATTGAAGATGTTGCTGATTCTGATGATGCCTCTGCTGGGGACAACGAGAATCCTCTGCTTGGTACTTCTTTGCCCCCTCTTCCTAAGGCAGGTAAGAAACTTAGATCGCTTGGCAAGAGGAAACTTCCTTCTGGGTAGGGGTGTCATATGGGTCAACCCGACCCAACTGAACCTGACCCGAACCCGATAAGGCCTTATAGGGTCGGGTTGAGTCCGGGTCAAATATACCTTATCGGTTATCGGGTTAACTCGATAAACCCGATAGCCTTATAGGCCGGGTTAGGGTTTTTAGCTAGTTTGTTTAGCGGGTTAACCCACGAAACCTTATAGAGCCTGGAACATATTTGTTTAAATAATAAACTAAAGCTGTATTAGAAATTTGAAGATGGCCTGTCTTTGTGAATAGGAATTGAAATTGCAAGCTTTTGATAATGAAAATTGTTCCATGTAGCTACTGTATGGAAGTTGTTTAATGGGATTGATAAGCTACTCAGTGAAATGATCTATCTTTTTTGAAAACGAATCGACTTGTAGCTACTGTATTGACTTGTATACATTTTAGGCCTACTATAATATGCTGTAAACGTGAAAAAATCTTGTATGTTTTTTGTTACTTTAAAGTTTTCTTCATATTTGGAGTAAAAAGTCTAGCTTTCAAGTTCTACTAGAATAGATGTATTTACGCTAAGTGGGAAGCTATGTCTTAGAAACCTTAAAAGTATTTCAAACAGACACTTATAGCTAAATCTATGATGAAATATGAATTTATCTATTTTTTATACTTGTTGATATTAGATGAGTTAGCATGTTATAATGGTGAGTTGGTAAACCAAGATACTTGTGTCACCTGAACTCAAAAGACATTTTCATCTTGCTATCCACTTTACAAGAAAAGATTAGTGTTGGTATTGAACTTACTTCTCCAAGTCCTGCACTAATGCAAATGCAATGAAGGTATGCATAATGCCTTATATGCATATCTCATGTATGTTCAGATAAGAAATAAACCTCGAGAAACATCACTGATATGCCAAAAATTTACAAAATCAAAACTATATATAATCATACTATATATATTGACTTGTTGCATAAGGGATTTTTTATTATTGGTATTGCGTATTTTTTTTAACAACCAACCCGATAACCCGATAGGTCAAACCTGATAACCCACAACCCGATAGACCCGAACCCGATAGACCCGATTCCTTAAAAGGGTCAGGTTGCTGGTTAGTTTTAAATTTTTCAAAACCCGATAGACCCAATCCGATAAGCCCTAAACCCAACCCGATAACCCGATTGACACCCCTACTTCTGGGGTTGGGGATTCTCTTCTGAAGGTTCAAAAATGGTTGTCCAAGCAAGCAAGGTGGCCGGTGAAGCCTCCGATCCTCTGGATGTTGACAGTGATGTTGATATTCATGGTATGCTTTTGTTGTCTTTTAGAATAGGTGTACATTGACCGTTATTGAATGATCTTCTTCCTTCTTTTACAGAGTTTCCTTCGGCTAAAGAGTTAAAATTCAGCTAACTGTCATTGGGTTGTGGCTCATGTTACTCCTCCCTCTTGAAAGGAACATCTTTGCCAAATAAGCATAAAACAGCTTTGTGATATTCATGATCGAGCATATATGTGCCAAGTTGTTCTTGCCAACGTGTTGAATAGTAGGACCCGGGAGTTGATTTCTGCTCTTCATAAGGCCACAACTTCGTATGATGCTATTCGGGCTAGGGAACGTGAAAGGGACAGAGCTTATGCTGAGTTAGAGAGGAAGTGTAATGAAGCTCTTCTTGACCTAAATAAGAATCTATTAGTTGCTGATATGTAGACTGTGATTAAGACATTGCAGGGGCGTGTTGATGGTCTTCACAGTGAATGTACCTGGCTTGTCCTTGAAGAGAAAAAATGTATTAATTATGACCAAACATTGTTTGTCCTTCAGTCTAAAATCGAAGGCCTTGAATCGGAGAGAGAGAGACTCAAGCTCTTCAAGATTCAGCTTTTGCAGGAGATGGATGCGTTGAAGCAGGATAGGGCTTCAGTCATTGTCAAAGTAGTTCCAGATGCTGCTACAAAGCTTATTCGTAGTGATGAAATGGGTATGCTTGTTGCTAAGCTTGTTAAGGCCTCCATTATATATGGTAGGTGTGCTGCTTTCGAAGAAGTAGCCAAACTTAAAGAGCCCTTTGTCATGGAGAAGATGGTTGGTTATCCTTCTTCGAAGCAAGAGTACGACCAAGCTGGTGATGATTTGGCAAACGCGTCGTATCCTTTTTTGTTTAAGTATGTCAATGACCCCTATGCTTCTCTGGAACAACTGTTGTCGAAGAAACTGGATTCTTTGCGTTCAAAGCCTTCGTATGTGAAGGCTAAATGACTTTTCATTGTTTCTGCTAGATGGGTGGCATGTACCCGTGATATTTTGAGCAAATGACTTTTGTAGTTTTTCCTTATCTTTTTGTATATGATTTCCGCCTGTTTTGATTTTTTTAGGAGAGCTAACATGAGTTCAGGTGTTTGTTTTTGAATGGCTCATGTGTGGCCCTTCGTCACCCCCTCTAACATTTTATTTTTCTTGATAATGTGAATTTAGGTGTTTGATTTCGAAGGGCTCATGTGTGGCCCTTCTTCACCTCTTCGACTTTTTATTCTTCTTGATAACGTGAATTTAGGTGTTTGATTTCGAATGGCTCATGTGTGGCCCTTCTTCACCTCTTCGACTTTTTATTCTTCTTGATAACATGAATTTAGGTGTTTGATTTCTAAGGGCTCATGTGTGGCCCTTCTTCACCCCTTAGCCATTTTATTCTTCTTAATAACGTGAATTTAGGTGTTTGAATTCTAAGGGCTCATGCGTGGCCCTTCTTCACCCCTTCGATGTTTTATTCTTCTTGATAACGTGAATTTAGGTGTTTGATTTCGAAGGGCTCATGTGTGGCCCTTCTTCACCCCTTCGACGTTTTATCAAGGATGTAAGGCTCATATGTGGCCTATTAACAAAAAATGTAGAAAACGAGAAATTCTTAAACATAAAACTTACACATATTTGTTCCGTTACATGTTCGATCAATTGCTTCGCCAGATAGCGTTTCTAGTTTATAGGCTCCGTCTTCGTAGGATTTTCTTACTATGTAAGGTCCTTCCCACGTTGGTCCTATTTTTCCTTGATATTCTGTGTTGGGATTCAGAGCTTCTACACTTAGTACTGCTAGTTATAATTAGTTAGTACTGCCAGAAAATAGTTAGTACTGCCAGTATAGTTAGTACTGCCAGTATAGTTAGTACTGTTAGTATAATAGTTAGTACTGTTAGTTATATAGTTAGTACTGCTTAAGTAATATGCATGAGTTATATTATGAATAGATATGCATGATCACTTGACGCGTTTTGTAAGCCCATTAAGGTTTTCCTTAGTGTATAAAAGGAACCCTACAACATAGTTAGAGATATCCATCTTCACAGCAATATACAAGTTTTCATAGTTAGTTATTCTGTAACCTAGGCAGAATATTTGCAATCAATATATATTCAAAGTTTTGTTTACATTGTTCTTCTTAGTATTACAAGTTAGATTCCGCATAATTTGTAGTATTCATAATCATAGTTTCTCACATAGTTAGTTTGGATTTATCCAAGTTAACTAAGCTTTAACAAGCTAAGAAGATCTATTCATTGGGACTCACAGTCAAGGTGAGGTCCTTCGCAGATTTGACATCCAACTTGGATTGCATGAACATTTTCTTTCAGCTTCTTCATATCGTGTCCCAAGTTATCCAGTTTATTTACAATTGCAGCAAGTCCATCAGTATTACTACTATTGCTATTGTTCCTGCTTGATGTCCCGTCGTGCCACTTTTAAGAGTGGTCGGCCATAGTTTGTATTGTCGTCAGAGCTTGAGTTGGTGTCATCCTAGGAATTGGTCCTTGCGAATCATGTAATTGACGGTTCATAGTGTTCAAACCTTTATAAAAAATGTTTACCTTTTGATGGCTGTTTATGTCGTAGGTTAGGCACTTACACAGCAAATCATTATACCATTCCCAAGCTTGGTATAATAATTCGTCGCTTTCTTGCTTGAAGTTGTGGATGTCTACAAGCTATTTAGTAGTCTTGGTTGATGGACAATACCTTTGGATAAAGGCCTTTTTAAGGAGGTCCCAAGTGTTGACAGCTCCTGGAGTGAGTTTATCCACCTATCTTTTAGCGGATCCAGTAAGAGTGAACGGGAACACACGTAGCAGTACTGCGTCTTTTGATACTCCGTGAATATTGATAAAACTTACAATGTTGAGGACTCGATCAACATGATCATGGGCAGTCATTTCTTGTTTTGGTTTTCTAGGTACCGAGGAGTAGATTTGGCACGCTTCACACTTGTGGATTAACTCTTTTGCATCTTTGTGCATGGATGGCCAGTAATACCCCAGTCTTGTTATTTTTGATACAACCGATCTAGGGCCCGAGTGCATCCCACAAGACCCTTCGTGCACTTCCTTTATGATGCTCTTGGCCTGCATTGGTCCTATGCACCTCAACCATGGTGACATGTACGACCTTCGATATAGCCTCTCTTTGACCATCCTGTACATCGAAGCTTTGATGCGCAGTTTCATTGCCTTTTGCGGATCTTTTGGTAGGATTTCTTCCTTCAAGTATTCTCGGATGGGTACCATCCAGCTATCCTCATCTTCCTTGACTACGTCAGTGATTTCTTTTTCTGCGACTGACTTGGTCTGTTATGACTTCGACTAAAACTTCCTTTTGCAATCTTGAAAGGTCAATGATGCAGAGCTTGCAGAGAGGCTTACTGCTTTCGTTGTTCCTGTTCTCTTTTAATGTGCTCAATTGAGTAGCTGGGAAAGCTTAACAGGAGGCCCATTGTTTTTTCTAGGTACTACTTAATGGTTTGTTGTTTAGCTTTAAAAACTCCTTAAACTTGATTTGCTACTAGCTGAGAGTCTACAAAAATTGCTAATTCTTGTATTTGCATCTCTTTATCTATGCGCAGCCCTGCTATGAGTGCTTCGTATTCCACCTTATTGTTGGTGGTTTCGAATTCAAACCTTAATGCGTACGTAATATTCCTTTTCCCTCTGGGTTTTAACTAACATCAGCCCTCTCTGAGCCATCTAAGCTTATGCCCCAACGGTGAATAATTTTCAAAGTATTCTCTGGTTCTGGTTTCTTTTTCATTTGGCCTCTCCGTTCTTCTTCCACTTCCTTTCCTGTAAGTTGATGTTTCTACGAGGAAGTCGGCTAGTATCTGCCCTTTAATTAAGTTCCTGCCCTTGAATTCTATTTCGTGTTCTCCTAATTCAATGGCCTATTTAGCTACGCGCCCTGATTTTTTTGGTTTTGCCAAGACTTGCTTTATTGGCATGTCACTGAGAACTTGTATTGGGTGCGCTTGGAAATATCTTTGGAGCTTCCTTGCGGCATACAAGAGGGCAAGTATGAGCTTTTCCATCTCCGGGTACTTTTGTTCTGCTTCGTGTAGTGTCCGACTTACAAAATATACGGGAGATTTTTTCTTCCCCCTTTCCGCCATTAATACTGCACTTACGTTCTTTTTGAGCTGCGAGTACACTGTTTACTGTCTTCACCTTTGGTTGGTATAACCATTGTTGGCAGTGACTCTAAGCATTCTTTCATTCTTCGGAAGGCTTCGTTTGCTTCTGTTGTCCATTGAACCATCTTTCTAACTCGTGCAGCATTTCAAGGGTTTTTATGAAAGGAGGGCCTTCTCTGCGCTTTTACGACAAGACTCTGTTTTCGGCGCCAACAATTTTGCTGAAGCTTTGTATTTCACTGGCCGTTTTGGGGGGTTGTAGGGCTGATATAGCCTTTACCTTGGAGGGGTCTGCCTTTATGCCTTGCTTCGTAATTAAATGACCAGAATATATTCCTTCTTCTACTCCGAATGAGCATTTTCTTGGGTTGAGCTTTAGGTTAATCGCCCGCAGTCTTCCAAGGGTTTCTTCAATGTTAGCTAACATCTCTTCTTCGGAGTCACTTTTTATTACCATGTCATTAGCGTTAACCTCCATATTCCTTCCTATCTGACTACCGAAGACTTTGTCTATGAGTCTTAAACCGAAAGGTAGTCTTCTGTAGCAAAAAACTCCTTCTCTTGTGAAGAATGCTGTTTTTTCTTCGTCCTTCTCTGCCATGAGAATCTGATGGTATCCTTTATAGGCGTCTAGGAAACACTTCAGTCGGTATTTGTAGAGGTTTTCCGCCCCCAGTTTATCTGCGGGTAAAGGATGGGGTTCTCTGATGCATGCTTTATTTATGTTTATAAAATCAATCCGCAGCTTCCACTTCCCATCATCTTTTTTCATAATGATTGGGTTTGATACCCACGTTTGATACTTAACTTCTCGCAGAACTCCTGCTTCCACCAACTCTTCTACTTGAGTGCGGACAACTTCGTTTCTTTCTGGGGCCAGGCTTCTCTTCTTTTGTTTTATCAGTTCTGTATGATTGAACACATTCAGCTAATGTTCAGTGTTGAAGGTTTCTTCTTTGATAATTAATGTTCTCGGCACTCCTGTTATGTGGGCTGTAGTCCATACGAAAATGTCTGCGTGCGCTCTTAGGATATCTCGCAGTCGCATTTTTATCCTTGTTGGTAATTGTCTCCCTATGGTGACTTTCTGTTCTGGGTATTCGTCACCTATCACTATCTTTTTTATGTGTCTGTGCAACTAAGGATGTCTTTCGCATAAACTTGACCGTTATTAGTTGAATTCCCTTCCTCTTCCATTAACCTCTATGAGTTGTAGTCTGAGAAGATGGTACCAACGCTATTATGCGTGTGAAATTTTATAGCTCCGTGTACTGTGGATACTACGATCCCCATTTCTTGCATAGCTGTTCTCCCTAGTAGTAGGTTATGCGTTGAATCTAACCTTACGATTACAAATGTAAGTGTCTTCGTGATTGTGAGGGGACCTTCTCCGATTGTGACTTATAACGGTACTTCTCCTAACGACCACGAATCTTCTCCCGAAAAGCCCACAAGGGGAGTATTAGAGTCTACTCGAAGAGATCTGATTGATGGTTTCAACTTTAGGAAGCAGTGTTCATATATTACTTCGCATGAGCTTTCGTTGTCCAAATATGCCCTGTTTACCTGTCTTCCTGATATGTACACCTTGATTACTACTGGGTCTGATGAGCCCTCGTTTGGGATGGGGGGGAAACGTTATTTCTCCTGTCCCATTGTCGTTCGCAGGTTTCTTCTTCAGCCTGTGGTCTCTTCTGCTTATCATAAGGATATAGGTTTTTTCCAATGCTGGCTTTTCTTCTTTCTTCTTTTCTCCTTACTGGGTGTCAGAAGTCTTTTCTCTTTTCTTTGTCACCCCTTTTACCAGATGGGTTAGTTGTCCTGTTTTGACATCTTCTTCTATCTGATGCTTTAGCTCTTGATATTTATTTGTTTCGTGCCCGTAGTCTTTGTGAAAATGGCAGTATCTTGTCTTGTCCTTGGACCAATTAGGCCCAGGCACTCATGGGGGGCATTCGAAGGTCTTGGCTACTCTTTCTATGGCGAGAATCTCTCTAAGGCTTTTGACTAGATTGGATAGTAATTTGTGACTTTCCCCTTTGTAAGGGAAGGACCGACTTCTATCCATTTGACCCTTGTTGTTGTTCCAGGAAGATTTTCTTGGTCTTTCGAAACTATCTCTTCGATCATTTAAGACGCCATTAGTGGCCACCTCTCTTGCTTCGACCTAGGTTGTAACACCCCCATTTTGATACATATAGCAGCGAAAGCTAATCTAGGGTATTACTTCATAGTACAACAGTCATAATCATAGAAAATGACTCATAAAGAGACGTTTTTGGAAAATTTAGTTATCATTCATTTATTTATCAGAGTTTTACAAGAAGAGAGATCCCAAAATCTAAAAACATAAAGTTTGAATGATAATAGTTTAGCCATCTTCAAGTCCGTGCCACTTCGTGCCATAAGATGCTCAGTTACCTGAGATAAACATGCTAAAAAGATCAACACAATGGTTGAGTGAAATTCATAGGTTTAAGTTAAATAGTTTGAATACAAGTTTAATAGTGGGTTATGTTGTTATACACCCATAAGTGTAATAATTGCAATGTGTACACTTGTTATAGAAAATAATATTATTGCCCTAAGCTCATGACACCGAGACATTAAGATAATCAATAATCACAAGAAGTTGCCCCAACGGGTGCCTTTGCCAAACACCCGCATAGTGATTCAAATGAAGTGCATTTG
>BQNB010164705.1:0-14305 GCA_026074375.1 Tanacetum coccineum
CTAAAGCAAGTTTTAGAATCTATAATACGACCGGTACACTCTAATAAGCATTAAAAATGAATGATTTTATTCCTAAAGATCCAGGGGCGAACCTCACATTTTTGGGGTGGAATTTTTGAGTGGTGGAGTTTTTTGTGCTAGTCATATAACTCCTATCCATGAGACGCTTCTACTACTACAGTTTTACCGATATATGCCATAATTTTTTAAAATTTATGGTAAAATTACCGTCCTAAACTATG
The DNA here is from genome assembly GCA_026074375.1 of Tanacetum coccineum. Lineage (NCBI taxonomy): Eukaryota > Viridiplantae > Streptophyta > Magnoliopsida > Asterales > Asteraceae > Tanacetum > Tanacetum coccineum. The sequence continues at coordinate 243 of BQNB010164705.1, forward strand.
TTTCGGTATATTACACATCATTTTAAGAACAAAGCAAATGCAAATGAAGAAATAGTTTCTAAAGCTTCCCCCTAAACTTATTTTGAACATTGTCCCTAATGTTCTATGAGTACCCGAAAACGAGAAAATGGAAAATAAATAAAAGGCGAGAGAAACTTATACTCCCCTGGTTTGCTTAATATCGGAGAAGAAACAAGATAAACCGGCTAAATCTTCATCCAAGAATCGTCCAAGTGAAAATCCTAAGAGCTTCCGGACTCTCCTCATCTAATATAACCTGTGAAACAAAGACAAAGACAACTACACCAAGAGTAAAATCGGTGGGAAATAGTATACAACCCTATTAATCATAAATTAAAATCCTAAGAAAGAAATAAAGATAAAATGTTAGTACTAATGTAATCGTGGCTTTTTGCAAAAATTTGAAAAATTAAAAATTCTGGAAATTAAACAAAAATAACTTTTCAAAAATTTGAAAAAATGATTCCTTTTGCTACAGTGGCGACGTCGTCAAGATTTAATCCTGGCGCCGTATCCACACACTGTTAAATTTTATTTCTTTGTTTTTTGGAAAAAATTCTGCAAATATATCCTATTAATGATTTCCTAGAAAAATTTTACTGCATATGCCACAAAAACTGTTAGAGCATGGGGTACGGCTGCGCCGTAGCCTGGCGCCGTTCTCTCAACCGAGAAACACCTACGACGCACCATACCAGACCTCGCGCCTTTGGCTCTCGCGTCGTTCCAACCAACCATGCCATTGCATTTCTTTGTTTTATTTTTTTTAATTTTCTTTTAAAAAAACTAGCTGTTTCTAGCCGTTGAAAATCCTATAAATACCTCCTTATTATTTCATACTTCACACACACTTCTAATATATTTTATAACATATACTTTCTACTTCATTTTTCTCCAAAAAAATAAATCCCAACTCAAATTGGATTTTCGGTATGCTAAACGACCCAAACAATCAAATTCCAGGATCGTCTTCGAATCTGACACGGATCGTTAACGTTATGTTTTTTTAATTTTAATGTCTTTCTTTCGTATTTTTTAATTTCTATTTAATGGTTTTTATTTATTTAATGTAATGTTTTTTATTTTAATGAATTTAATTTTAGTTATATTGTGTATTTTTATTTTTGTGTAAATGGAAAAAAAAATTGTCCAACGGCACTAGACTTCTGGTGCTAACGGATACCTGCCAAAATGTGGTGCCAAAGGGTTTCTGGTGCTATTATGGTTTTTGCTGATGTGGCACCACTTTTTGGCAAGTTTTGCCAACGGCATGAGGCTAATGGCACCATTGTACCCAGCTCTCTTAGTACAAACATATGACTTAAAACAAACAAATAAAACATAAAAATATGATTTTAACTTAAACTATCTATTTTACATGTTTAAAATGGTTCTTAAAAACCGGATGTTTTTTCCTACACCTATTTTATGTAAAATACATTTGATTGCAATTAAGACGAAGTTAAAGACAAAACAAAGCATGATCACATATAATTCAAACATATAAGACAAATAATGATAATTAAAAACACACGACACTCCTAAAATGCATAAAATACAAGATTAGATTGCCTCCCAATGAGCGCTTTTCTTTATTAACGAGTCTTCTAGCTTGACTCAGAGTCACTCTCCTTACGTGACTCCCTCACTTTTCCTTCTTCCCTTGGCTTCAAATGATCCTTCAATATCTAATCTTTTAATTTTCCAATTATATGGAGAATCAAGCTTATCAATATCCTTATAGAATCCACTCTTTAAATCTGACGGGCACTCACATCCTCTCCTAAAATCATCATCACTAAGTATCATCCTAGATGACAATAAATCGTTCCCCTTACTAGTCAAATCATCCATTTCTGGCTATCTATATAGTGTTTTAAAATTGACTTCCTTAATTCCATCCGTGAATGTAATTAATCCCTTTTCACTATCTAGTGCTAACTTAGTGGTTTCCATAAAAGGTCGGCCAAAAACTACTTGTGATAGGCTAGGTTCAATGTTTGCTTCAACATTCTCAAAAATAGTGAAATCCATGACATGACTCATATTCCCTATAAACACATGTATATCCTTCCCAATCCCAACAAAATTTACCCCTCTATGTTCATACCCTTGATTTCTAATGGCATTGTAATAGGCTAATGACATAACATTCATGGGTAAATCTAAATCGATATATGCATTGGCAATGAACTTATGCCCTATCATACATGGAATCTTTAGGTTACTAGGATCCCCTTTTTTAATCCTAAAGTCAAAGTTTAATGATCAATTCGACATTTTCTCAATTAAGAACTCATAAACTGATTCATTGCGTACATCGACTAAGTTGAGGGGTTATTCATATTCCATCCATTCCCCTTCTTCTCCTAACTCACTTAAGTCACTAGCCTTATCATTGTTTCCTAAGTCACTTGATTCTCCCTTTTCTACCATTATCTCAGAAACCCTTAATTCAGTTTCTACTATTTTCTCATCTAGGTCATGATTGTCACTTTCAATCGCCTTAAGTTCTAAGGGTTTGGCTTCCTTGGGTTCATCCTCCTTTTTTATTATGGTAATGATGTTAACAAAATGAACGTGTTTTCGAAAGGATGAGTCCCCACCTTCTTTTCCTAATAATGATTGCACTTGATATTTTAGAGAGAGTAGTTTGGATAGACTCTTGATAATTCCTTTGTTCGGAAGTGCCTCATTCTATTGGTGATTATAGGAAACAACGTTAGCGTGAACCATGGAAATGTCACAAGTGGGTGCATTGTTAAGTTTTTCTGAAATAACCTTCCACAATGTGTTGATCTTAATGATTACTTCATCTTGTTGTTGCTTGAGTTGGGTCCCAATACTAGACAATCTATTTTCTTGATGAGAATCAAAATCGAATAGTACCCCTTTAATCTTTGATTGATAATTAGAGGATCCATGAGGTACATTGGAAGAGTATGTTGAGAATGAGCCATTGTGGAGGCTTGTAAAGGTCTGAGTTCGTGCCAAATTGAAGTTTGTGTTGGAGTATGCCTGTGTCATAATAAATAATTATACGGTTGGACACATGTGAGCCTATGGGGTCACACACATATACACTGAGGTACCACTTTATATATCGTGTTTATTGTATTTACGGTATATAAATAACCTTCGTAACCTGGGATAAATATCGGGCCTATAATAACTAAGTAGTGTACTTAGTTTATTAGACTTGGAAAACAAATGGGAAGCCCAACCAAGCCCATATAGGGGCCAGCCTAGAGAGGAGAAAAAGAAGGGGATAAGATTAAATTTTATATGATAAATACTTGATATCTCCTCATAATTTTGACACAACAACATACCAAATTTCGTTCTCCCCTCTCTCTCTATGATATATACGGCACAAAATGATTTCCCATTAAGGGTTTTTCAATTTTGATCTTTTAATCTTAAATCTTGATTATTCAAGACTTGATCCCAAGGTTACGGGTTTAAGGACTAGCATTCAAGAGGTATACGGTGAAGTGTAGTGTGGATATTCATAGAGGTGATCTACTTTGGTCACTTGGTTTCATTGGTGTTTCGTGTTATAGTGAAGATCACCGTTTGATTCTACCGATCACGCTACAAAGGTATTACTTTTCTTGTTTTTCTTTGATTGATCATATGACTCTATGGATCCGTTGATAGGTGCATTATCCATTGCGTTTAATATTTGTTTATATGATAATCTTTTAATTCAGCACCTATAGTGGTATCAAGAGCCATCATATGATCATTTTGTATGCGTAAAAATGGCTAAAAACACGTGTTTTTAATGGAATCAAAAGGCTAATTTTAGAACAGCCTCTAGGGCTTATTTTTTGAAATTAATTCGACCCATATTGGGTCATATGATCTGTGATTTTTGATCCCATAGCCATTTGTTATGCATACTTTAATTGGTTTTGTTATCGGGTACGTGTAAAAGGGCCTAAATCACGCGTTTTGGAACGATTCTTGAATCGGTTTTAAATCAGCCCCTTGGGCATTAATTTCTGAATTAACATGGTTGTTATAAGGTCTTTAATACAGTACTAAATGATCCTTAAGCCATTGGTTACACGTACCAATCGGGGTTTTAATTCTAGTTAATTTATTTCTTCGATTCGTTGGCTAACAATTTATTTCTTGTTAATTATTTTGTATCCATGGAAAATACATGCATGTTTGGCCATGGACTTAGCCAACACCTTGTAATACATGATATTATGGTATTATTATATTGTGTATGCAAAGCCAATGATAACCATGACCACTTGTGATTTGTTTCGCTTGATATTGCATTTAATTTCAGTTTTGGGTTTTGCCATTGTTTCGGCTTCTTTTTGTATGGTTTTAATTTTTGTTACAGCCATTGTTTAGGCACTTTACAGTAGTTAGATGATAGGATAAATTTATTTAATCCTAAAATTATTGTAACCGAAGTTTGGATTCGAATGGCGCAAAAGTTAAAGGCATAAAGTCAAATTCGGAGCTGCTGGAGTAACCTCCACTAAAAATAGATTTCCTGGAGTTCTATAAGGAGTTAGAGGCGGAATTTTGGGGAGCAAGTGCAAAATGCATGGGGCTACAACGTCTTCAACTGGAACTCAGATTGGGGAAGACTCCTTCTAGGTGTTTTAGGCCCGTCAAGTCAGCTGAAATTTTATGGCATGTTTGGGCTTCAAGTTCATTTGGGGTTTCACTTGCTCATGATGGTTCTTGGAGCAAGTGGGAGCCCTCCTTGTGGTTGTGTGGTTAACCCTTAGTTGACTTTTTGGTTCTCATGATGGCTCACGAGACCAAGCATAGGTTTTTCAACGGTTGAGGCTTTGCATACTTATGGTTGTGTTTATTTGTTTGCTTTTATATATGTTTGGAATGTATATAACTTGCAAATGTTTTTCATAAAACTAAAAAATAAAACACAAACCAATTTTAGAAACTAAATCTTTGATTTAGTTTAAAGTTTAAATATGATATGAAACTAAACACTTGTTTTTATATAAATAACACTAAATAAATGTTATGATTGTTATTTAATTTATGTATTGTTCAAACTAATATCTATTCCACCTAGGTTATATATTAGTCATGAAAAATGAACAACTTGCCACACATAAATAATATAAAACAAGTCTTAGACTTAAGTTAAAAATAGTTTTTTAACTTGTGCTACGAAGGATGAATGCATGCTTCCTCGTACACACTTTTTGATCATGTATTTATCAAAACTTATACCCGTCACAAATTTAAGTCATGCCGTCCAATTGGTTGAGATCACTTGCAATTACCTTTTGCTTTGCGTGAGATGTAGATGAATGGTAACCCAAGGTGATTATTCTCTATGCGTGAGACCTAGATATATTCTCACATGTTCTCGCATTGGATGACTTAATCGAGTTAAGCAGGTGAGACCTTGGCTCGAGGCAAGGATGGGACTAAACATGCCAGCTTGACATTGTTTCTCCGGTTACAAATGTCATGAGTCCCATATGGTCTAAGAATTGCACAGGTTTTGCAATTGGTGAACGTCACCTACCTATTGAATCTATCATTGCTAGCAGATCAACTGATGTGATGGTGGAACCTCAATGAGGATCTTAGCCTTTCGTAAAATTAATTGTTTTATATTATAAACAAGGGTAGTTAATTTTAAAAGGATAATTATCGAAAATACTAATATGAACTTTGTAATTTCTATTAATGACATTTATGCAACACAAACCGTAAACAAAAGTTTGTTTCCTTTCCTTATTAGAGGAAGACAAACTAAGTCTTCTTTCCTTGTAAGAAAAAGACTTATTCCTATCCTTTCTACTTGTATGAGAAAGCTATAATAGGAACACTTGAATTTTCCAATCCTAATCAAACTCAAAGCATACTTACTCGAGAAATCGTTTTGTCTTGTAAAAAGTCTAACGCTTAAGTACGGTTGCACATCTTATTTGGATGACTAGAGAACATGTATTCTATAGCCACCAAAATGATACATCTTGAAGCGTCAAGACATGGTATGAGTTTTAATAATTAGAAATGGAAATCTCAATAAATCGCGAAAGAGAAAAGGAAATTAATAGCATGTTTTCTAGTAGTTTTCCTTAACTCAATATTTTTCCTAAGATTCTACACACCCTTGAGGTAATGCAGAAGGATGAATTACATGCAAAACTTTCAAGTTAAAGAATGGCATTAATGGCTAGTCTATCATATATATAGTAGAACTTGACGCACTTCCTTGAATATCTAAGTACATGTTTACTAGTCTGTGAGGCTCACATTAGAGATAATGTGCAGATATTCAAAGAGTAGAAAAGTAAATAAATTGCTACTTGCACTTCATTGGTATAGACACACATTTAATGTTGTCTTATCCAGTAGGAGCAATGCATTTTACTACTGATATAGACACACATGTAATGTTGTCTAAATTCAGTGGGAGCTATGAGCTTATCACCTTATAAGTGACCCATTTTATTTCTAGATGGTCTTGAAATAATACATTACTTTTCACATATGAAGCATCATAGTTTTATAAGAATCATTGCATATTATTGTATTAGATAACTTGCTGCTTTTCTGATGTCGCTGCCTAAAATGTTATCTATGCGATATTCATGCATGATTGCTTATTAAACAATAAAGTTCTATATATACTTATAATGCAAATGTGATTTTAGTTTTGACTAAAATCATATCATATCTGTGACATTGTCATATTATTCATACAAACAAACAAGAAGCGTGGTGGACTCATAACTTACTAGTCTTAGGATCGTAACCTGACTCGTAATATGCTCATTTGTTTGTATCAATGCTTGATGTTGTGCTATGCACAAGTGGGAGAAATCTTAATTGTGTGCAAGGTACAACACATAACAATATGACTAATGGTTTTTCTTAACCACAAGGTAAGAAAGCTAATATTCTACTAGGACTTATACACCTTGATGTATGTTGCCCTACTTAGAACTAGTGTCAAGAAATAATGAATACCTACTTCATCATATTCACTAAAAGGTTTAGCTAATACGATTATGTCTTCTTGTAAAGACATTGTCTTCTTGTAAATACATCAATAAGAAGTATGTAATTAACTTGAAAAGACGGTTAAAGCCAAGAGTCGGCGTTCAATAAAACTTTATTTAATATGCTTGTGACTTCTTGTAAAGACATAAACATAAGGTCCTTGAACTGTTCAAGACTTATAAAGTAAGTAATTGACTGGTCATGTCTCCTTGTCACGACATGTACATGAAGTTATTGAAATGTTTAAAGACTTATAACGTAAAATTAAAGATTAACATGTTATGTCTTCTTGCTAAGACATGTAAACAGAAGGTCCTTAAACTGTTCTAAGACTTATAAAGTAAGCAATTGACTTGTCATGTCTCCTTATCACGACATGTACATGAAGTCATTGAAATGTTTAAAGACTTAACGTAAAATTAAAGATTAACATGTTATGTCTTCTTGATAAGACATGTACATAAAATCCTTGAAGTCCTCTAAGACTTCTACGTTATAGCATGCAATTGGCTTGAAATTACTATTAATGCCATTATGTTTGAACAAATTGGCAAGTATGTGAGCCAAAGGGTATTAGGTTATCTAAGGAATTGTGATACTGTCTCATAATCCCATTACTCATAGAATACCATATCGCTATGGTATGTCTAATGTGTAAAATCAAACTCTGTTGATATTGTTTGATTTTTGATAACTTTAACTACCCTACCTCTAATCTTATCAAGGTTAACAAAATTGAGTAAAGCCACATGTTTACTCAATATGGTTCCAACCAAGAAGGTAACTAAGACACCATCAGGTTATGGAATGGGAAAACTCCCATTAAGTCTTAATTGAAGTTCTGAATTTGTTGAGATCATGTTAAGCGTGTTTTTGCAAACTAGAGTCAAGAACTATCAGCATATCCAAACGAGAACAATTTTATTGTTGCTCGACTTGCTGTGTATTTAGAGAATGTCTCCTCTTACACGAAGCAAGTGGGAGCATCTGTTTTTGGAGAAAGTCTCTTCTTACACAACCTTCTGAATGCACTAGCGAACAACATAATAAATGTTGAGATGTAGTCCATGAAAGAAAATCATTTTTGGAATTTGATTGATCTTTCACCAATCAGTAAGACTGAGAGGTTAAATTGGTTCTTCTAGGAGAAGACTAATATGGACAAAGATGTACACACATTTAAACGCGCCTTGTGGTAAGGGTTTTACTTATACTTGCAAGCGTTAAATGAATAAAGATATTAATTACCATACTTGATTTTATGAATATGAAATATGGAAATTGGATGTCAAAACTCCTTCTTGAATCATTACCATTGCGAGGACGTTGTGTTAATCAAAAGGGTTTATGAATCCAAGTTATCTTTAAAAAATGTGCAAGCTATAAAATTCAAGTGTGGATTAGAGCATGCATCTAGGAGCTTGAATCTTATGTTTAAATCAACAATTTGATTTTGATTGAAACAAAGAGAACTCCTGGGTATGCCTTAAAGCTAGCTGGAGCATTATGTTTTTGTCTTTCTTATATCTCATATGTTGTCAACATATTGGAAATAATATTTCACCTAAGCTAGATTTTAATCCTTAGTTTGGAATAATGTTTCCATCGAGAGATATACGAAATAAAACATATAACCTTGAAAAAAATGTTTATTAGGATAAACATACGTGATTAATAAGTCTAACACAATATGACACGTCATTGAGCAAGACTCAAAATTCTATCTCACCTGATGAGATTGAACATATGCATGAAAACGTTAGTTTAGCTAAAGCTTTCATTATGTATGTCATGATATGTATTAGACTAATTGTAACACTTGCATGAATGCAAGATGAACCAACAACCATAGTAACTAAGTGAAAGTCATTAGACTACTATTAAAAGAACATTCTAAAAGGCCTGTAAAGGACTAAAGGCATGTTTATCATTTACGGATTTTTAATAAGGAGATTAGTGTTGAGTTTATACACTAATGCTTATTTTGATTGAGATGATTCTCAACCCTAGTCATAGCAGGATTTCATCATAAATGATAATTTTGCTGACTAGATCTGCTTGAATGAAAGCATTGTTGCACTATTCATTAAAGAATAAGAATACTACACAGTTTGGGAAGTTGTCAAGAAGACTGTCTTAAATAAGTGTTCTGCTTGCTTCAAACAACCTCTACACTGTATTGTGGCGATGCTAGTATTATTATATTAGCACTTGAACGCACATATACAAAATGACAATCATCGTATTATTCAAAACCTTCACTGCTTGTGAGTTTTGAAACAAGTATTCTCAAAGTTCACTCAGATGACAACATAGTTGGTACTTTTTACAAAGTCAATGTCTTGTACCAAACATGTTTATCATGCTAGGAACATTGAACTTCGACCTGCTAGTAGTCTCATGTATATCTGTTTATAGTACTTTGGATAAATGTGAATGTAAAGGCATTGATTAACTATGAATTGATATACCTAGTAATGAATAGTCTCATATTATACAACTGGTTTCTATGTTAGCATGTTTAATACCTTGGAATAATTTTATTATTCTAAATCGTTATCCATTTTCCCAGTATTGATACGGGAGCAATCTGAATTAAGACAAAAGTGAGTGTTTTGGTTATTATTCATACAATATAATAATTAAAGGATGATCCGCCAAAACTAATATGGTGCGTTCATTGGATGAACATTAGACTGACCAACCTAACGAGTATTCACAACTATGGACTCGGCGGTCAATAGTAAATCCGCAAGTAGTTATTTCCTCTCATCCTTAGAACTTGAGAATGCAAGTAGGTTTTGTGTGTAGTAAACCCAATCCATGTCGATAAGGATCACCGCTTGACCTATGAAGGCTGCTATAAAAGGCCCATATAATCAGGCGGGCGATGTAAACACATACGACAAACTGCAGTCAAAATAGGGATTTGTACCTCCACATGTTTTATGGATAAATACAACTGGCCCCTACGATCATTAGAACAATGTATGTGTGGTGTGGCCGCACCTAAATGTAGTTAAGATGATACTTGTTTAATTTGGTAATCTAGTTCAATATCTATATCGAGAAACAAATAGTTAAACATAAAGAATGACTTATATCACATGTCAAAATATTCAACATAGGTATCTATAGCAAAGATGATTATATCTAAACCATTTAAAAATGAGATGTTTAAGATACTATCGCATATGATATCTGGGGGGACATTAGCGTGTCTGCTTATTGCTAGACGCTAACCTTTGCTTGTGTAATTACTTGATAATTATGACGTGCGCAAGTGGGAGCTGTTGGAGTATGCTCGTGTCATAATAAATAATTATACGGTTGGACACATGTGAGCCTATGGGGTCACACACATATACACTGAGGTACCACTTTATATATCGTGTTTATTGTATTTACGGTATATAAATAACCTTCGTAACGCGGGATAAATATCGGGCCTATAATAACTAAGTAGTGTACTTAGTTTATTGGACTTGGAAAACAAATGGGAAGCCCAACCAAGCCCATATAGGGGCCAGCCTAGAGAGGAGAAAAAGAAGGGGATAAGATCAAATTTTATATGATAAATACTTGATATCTCCTCATAATTTTGACACAACAACATACCAAATTTCGTTCTTCCCTTTCTCTCTATGATATATACGGCACAAAATGATTTCCCATTAAGGGTTTTTCAATTTTGATCTTTTAATCTTAAATCTTGATTATTCAAGACTTGATCCCAAGGTTACGGGTTTAAGGAATAGCATCCAAGAGGTATACGGTGAAGTGTAGTATAGATATTCATAGAGGTGATCTACTTTGGTCACTTGGTTTCATTGGTGTTTCGTGTTATAGTAAAGATCACCGTTTGATTCTACCGATCACACTACAAAGGTTTTACTTTTCTTGTTTTCTTTGATTGATCATATGACTCTATGGATCCATTGATAGGTGCATTATCCGTTGCGTTTAATATTTGTTTATATGATAATATTTTAATTCAGCACCTATAGTTTGGTCTACCCTTCCAAGCGTTAGTAGCTTTGTTAAAATTTCTCGGCTCTTAGTTAACAGTGAACGACTTACCTCCCACTCCATTGTTATGTGATGATGCAAAACTAACAAAAGCTTGCTTGGGATTTTCTATGAAAATTTGAGTTTCGTGGGGACCACCATAAATCTCACATGAAGAAGCAATTTTGTTCACTTGAACGGATGGTTAAGGAGCAAGATGAGCTTCCATCAAGAGTTGGACTTGATTTTCTAGCTCAATGAGACGACGGTCATAATGTACTTGGGACATTTAAGGCAAAGAGATTGCCTTAACCGGTTTAGCGAAGTCTCTTAGATCATTCCAACTCTCGTGGTCATAGAGAGCGAGATTCGATATGAGTTCCCAAGATTCCTCGGCGCTTTTGTCATGGAGCTTACCACCGGCCGAATTATCGATGGCGTGCCTTGTGGCAGAATTGGCATGGCCATAAAATATTTAGACTTGGAACCAAAGATCGATTCCATGATGAGGGACTTTTTGAAGTAAGTCCTTGAAACGATTCCATGCTTCGAAAAGAGATTCGTCATGATGTTGTTGGAACATCAAGATGTCATTTCTATGTTTGGTAGTTCTTCTCGGTGGGAAAAACTGAACAAGGAAACGAGTAGTAAGATCCTCCCAAGTGGAGATGGATCTCGCGGGTAGACGTTCAAGCTAATTGCTAGCTTGATCGCGAAGGGAAAATTGAAATAAACAAATAAACGCATGTCGGTCACTTTCCCTATTTTTAACATTAATGTATGTGAGTCCAACAAGTTTTGAAAATCCTTAAGATGTTGATTTGGGTCTTACTGGGACCCCACCCCCCCCAAAAAGGAGTCCTTGGGATGTCACAAGCTGTTTTGCTCCAGGCAAGATGGTGTCGGATCGCAGCGGCACCACATTGTTCCCATCGGGGAGTTCAATGGTGTTTCGATAACGCTCCTGGCTTGGCTAGGAATAATCTCCTAAAGTACTGGGTGGATTTTCATCTCCCATGATGGTTAACGAAAATAAAGGTTTACAAAACAAAGGGAACAAAGAAAAGATAGACTACGAGAAAGCTACACTAAAAAGAAAAAACAAAATCTCATTTGATAGGAATCTTGTGAGTAGACCTAAGCTAGATAAAATCCGAAACCTAGACTATTCCCAGCAGACGTTACCAATAAACTTGTTGTGGTGGTTGCAACACAGATTTGTATAACCCTCACTAGGCAGTTACCTAACGTTGTTAGTGCAGTATAGAGCATGTCGCGCGGGGTTATTAATGTTATCTAGCGGGAATGTTTGGGTAGAATCGAAATCGTTTGTTCAATAGGGGTCTAAGGGTTGAAGAAAAGAAGGAAGATTATTTTTGTGTTTTTATATTTTTTAGTAAGCAAGTAAATCTTGTGTTTTACGAGGAGGTTGATTAAACTACTAAATTAAACTACACCTAATTATGCAAGCAAAGTAAAAGTGATAGGAAAAAACTCATATGGTTAAACAAACGTGTTTACCTAATCATGCACTACTCCCTAGTTGTCTTCTTAGATTTTATTGCCCGTCACTCTCGTAATGTAATGTGTAAGTATTTATTAATCCAAACACTTAACTCGGAATCCATCCAAAGGTGATCTAGATATGAAGATCTAATCACAGGTATCCTCTAACCTAGCCACGTTTCCCTAGATGTCTTCGCTAAGCAATTTATAGTTAGTTTTCTAAAGCCTAACGCGCACACCATTAACAAGAAGCAATAACAAAAGATCTAACAAATAGGTTTCATGCAATCATAAATAAACACAATTTAATTTAGCCAAACATGTTAACTGAAAGTGAAGAACAATTAATCAAACAACACATAGACATACTGAATGATTAAAAGGGTAAAGGAACTTCACTTCACTTCAAGTTATTCGAATTTATAATGGCACGAAATTCAAGAGCGATAAGCTGCGGTCTTATTAGGAAAAGATTGGCATCCAGCATCAAACATCGATCACCAGAACTCCTCAACAAAATGGTGTTGTAGAAAGGAGAAATAGAACTCTTGTAGAGGCTGCGAGAACAATGTTAATTTTTTCAAAAGCACCAGAATTCTTATGGGCGTTGCAACCGCGTGTTTCACACAAAATCGTTCATTAGTTCACACCAGTTACAATAGAACACCTTATGAGCTAATCAAGAACATGAAACCAAATGTTCAATATTTTCATGTATTTGGTTCGTTGTGTTATCCTACAAATGATGGAGATCAAGCCGAAGGCAGACATTGAGATTTTTATCGGATATTTTGAATCTTCATGAGGGTTTTGTATATACAATCACAGAACACGGAAGGTCATGGAGACTATTCAGGTTAAGTTTGATAAGTTTACGGCAATGGCTTTTGAATGCAACGATTTAGAAACCGGTCAAAACCGCTCAAATTTACAAAATTTATTAGAAGAATTAACACAACACTGAAAAAGGAGGATTTGGATGATTTGTTTGGTTCACTTTATGAGGAATACTATAAGACGAGAAACCCAGAAGTGTCCACTGATTTCAATGCACCTAATACTCTCAATAATGAAGACACTCCTTCATCGTCAACAATCGTCGTTGATGACAATGAAGCTCCTCAAAAAGTATCTACTTCTGAAGAACCAACATCTCCAATCCCAAATGATTTTGTTGATGAATAAATTCAAGAAGATAATGCAGAACTTAACAGAAATACTTTCATTAATCCATTTTGTTTTCCTGTTTCTGATGAAGCTGATTCATCATCACGAAATCAGGATCCGTCAAATATGCATGAATTTTATCAACAGCACCACTCAACTAACAAATGGAAAAAAGATCATCCTCTTGTGCAAGTGATTGGTGACCCTTCAAAACTAGTTATGAAACGTAGTAGACTCAATACTGATGCTGAAATATGCATGTACGCACTCAATGTGAGCACAACTGAACAAAAGAATATCAAAGAGGCGATGCAAGATCATACCTGGATAAAGTCAATGCA
>BQNB010164706.1:0-14305 GCA_026074375.1 Tanacetum coccineum
CCAATACTCATTGGAAACATTCTTTACCCAGCCATATCTAACATGTCGGATGTGCTTGTTTGCTGCAAATAGGCAAACAAAAATTGTTGAGGTCTCATATTTCCTACGGAGTCTGAATGGGTATACGTACTAAAGGATGGGAATTTTATTATAAAAAATCATAATACTTTGCATAATGGTCATATAGTGATCATCTCTTTATCATACTATAAAATTTAGTCAAAACAAAGTAAGGAGTAATAATATAGACTGAATTTTTATACCTGGTATGCCTAAACTTAAAGATCCTGAAAATCACAAATCTCGAATATCCTGTTTACAAAAACATAAAAAGGCTCAAATGATATTGAAGATACAACATGATTAAATAATTTAGCGTTTAATGAAATAATTCACATAATATTGTAGAATACGAAAGTGTCCACTCGAAGGCCTATTTTTACTTATAGTTAGGGATATATACTATTGATAACGGACCAAATGATGTTGTAAAAAAAATTGTTGGTAGGTCAAGACAATCCATCTTGTCCCTACCTAATAAGTTAAATGTTTGGACAACAAATATTATCTAAGCATCGCCACCTATCGAGAACTATAACTAACAAAACCATTACCATCATCACCAACACAACACGAAAGGAAAAGAAGTCATATATCATCAGATGTCAAAGTCACAAATTAAAATTTTAACTTGCCATAGAAACTAAAAAAGAGACCATCACCGGTAAATAACAAGTTTGTTTCTTTTTCATAAATAAAAAAAAGGAGTAAATTGCAAAAAATGGTCCTTGTTGTTTGACCAAATTGCAAAAAAGGAGTAAATTGAAAGTTTAGTTTCACTTTTGGTCTTTAATCGAACTGAAATGACTAATATACCCTTCTGTTATTTTTTTTATAATTTTTTTTTATTTTAAATAACAAAATTTCTTTTATATTATTGAGATATTTATCTATTTTTGTTGCAGCTTATGGCAAACATACAAGAATATAAAAACAAAAATCTACCATCTTTATATTTTTTCCGACGCCAGTAATAACATTGCCACCCACCTCTTTTCACACATCTAACAAGAATAAAAAAAAAATCATTATCATCATCAGATTAATTCATTAAATTTCCACCGCCACCCACCTCTTTTTCCAGATTAAAATTCCATCCACTATTTATACCCTCTTTTTAATTCATTATCATCATCAACATCAACAATAAAAAAAACAAAGATAATTTCGTTACCAAACCCATGAAATACCCAAATCCAAACCCAAGATCTATATACACATAAGTCAAAGTCCGGTGAGGTCCACCTTTTGACCAATAGACAAAAGTCAAAGTCCGGTTTGAGTTCACTTCACTAAACTTAAGAGAAACAAATGTAGGCAAGTAATGTTCATAGCCATTACAGTCGGATTCATTTTGTGAGTAGACCTTGGGGTTTTCTTTTTATAGATCTAAGTTTTTGGATAATTGTGTTGGCAATTTGGAGGTGTGGGGTGAGGCGGTGGCGGTGATTGAAGTGGCGGTTTGAATGTGGTCGGGTCAGTGGTGATGGTTGTGGGTGACAGTCACCACCACCATCTGACTTAGGTCAAGCCGCCGCCGCCGTGTTTGATTCCGACCACCGGCTTATTTATTCAGATCTGAACATAGGAAATCATTAAAAACAGAAGCACGATATTTATGTGGGATATACAATATGTTTGTTGATTTGAATCTTATGGATTTCATTTTTTATATTCTTGGTTTATATTTGTTTACAATGGTTTATGATGGCGGGTATGTTAAATGAAATATTTGAGAGAGAGCGTGTGAGAGAGAAATGGAAATAAGGAGGAAAAAGAAATAAAATAATAAATTATTTGATATTATTATTTTTTAATATATAAATTAAAGAAAAAAAATAGGACGAGGGTATATTAGTCATTTCAATTCGATCAATGATCAAAAGTGAAACCAAACCTTCAAAATACGGACTATTTTTGCAATTTTAAAATTCTAAAATCTACTATAGAACACCAAAATTGTAAACGTTGCAAAATATCATACACAAAATCTAAATTTTAAACAAAACACCAAAAATTGTGATTGGAACACTAACCTACTTTTTTGTACAGCATACTGGAGTAAGGATTAAGATAGTCAACAAAACGTGTTGTCCTTCCAATTTGGAAATGTGACAGATATAAAATAACATAAGATAAATTTTTATCTTCAATTTGAAGCAACTTAGGCGTGCGTGATCCTTCCAATACAAACGAAAACATCATCTAATTTACAAAAACAGTACAACACGAAAAGAACACGAAAGAAAACCTAAAAATATAAGCACACTCAAAAAATATAATTTAATTATGATTGATAAACTTACATAGCCGACATGTCTAGGTAAAACTTGTTTTATGCAATTCTAAGCCACTGCAATTTGCCCCTTTTTTGAATCTTGGTTTAATGGTTTATCTGCTGTGTGTTTGTTGATTTGATTCAGAAAGTAAAGTGAAGTAAACATTTTCCTTTCAAATTTATGAGGAAACACTTTACTCGAACAAAATTACAATAACTTTCATTTCATTTTCTTCTCTTTTCCTCCTTAAATGCTACTCGATAACACGACCTCTTATGTTTCCTTTTATTTTCTTTCTTTTTTTACATTAATTCTAACTCGAGAACATTGTTAATGCAATAGTCATTGCGAGAAAAAAAAATCTATGTGTTTTAAACGAAAAATGATAAAAGTTTGAAGATTTGAAGATTAAATAATATTTAAAAGTTTGAGAGTTTGTGAATTTGTTATCATTTTTAATTTTTTTATTGTTTTCAAGTTTCAAAATTAAGGAGTTTCAAACGGTTGACTCAGAATGACGTAAGGTTTCCTCAAAATTGAGGCGAGCTTTTACTGCTTTAAGCTTTTCCTGTTGCGCCTTCTCTTGGTGTACTTTTTCAGCTATGATTGCTAAAATATGATGATAGTTCCTATCGTAGTATTCCCGCAAGGCTTCATCGAAAATAGGCCTGCCTGGATCTTGCAGAACGGGCTCCTTCCCTAGGGTATTCCTCAGGACGGACGTGGACTGGCTAAGGGGAGTTTGTTCGTTAATGCTCATGGTGAGTATTTTAGGAAACACGGTTGTATTCGTGGTCCCACGGATGGCGCCAACTTGTTAGTACAAAAAGCGTTATGGGTTGATAAGATGAATCTAGGTGATTGTTGGGTAGGCCCAATAAGAGAGATCTTGTACTAAATCAAGTGAATGAAATGAGTTCCTGTACAATCAAAGGTAAACCGTTAGTCTTACCGTAGGGACGGACCCCACGATTGGACTCTGGCGTAAGAGTAAGTACACATATTTGTTAGAGAAGTGTCAGAGTATGTGTGTGAAATATTATTAGAGAAATCATACCTTGCGGGGTATCAGAATACCCCTATTTATAGGTGAGCCAAATATTAGATTTTCCTAGTATTTCGCTCATTTCTGTTAGTAAGCCGAAGTGGGACCCTTATCGGGTAAGGGTCCGCTTATAATCATGACTTGCGAACTTAGGCTCTCCTAGCGCACTTCCGCTGTCTTACGGAAGTGTCTTCTGGAAGCCTTTCGTCTATGTTAATTCTTCCAGACCGTAGCCCGTTAGTCTGGGCTTAGCTTTGGTCCATTGCACTTTGTAATTGCTTTATTGGGCTCGGGCCCATGTATAATATATGTGGTCCAGGCCTGAAGGCCTGTTACACATGTTATACGTCATCAAGTCCCCCCAGTCTAGTGTGTCTATTGCGTGCGATTTTGATTGCGTGCGGTAGATATTACTAGACTCGGGTTCCGGTACTCCTTGTATTTTTTTGCTTCCTCCGTGCTTGTCTTTTCGCGACGTTTCGTTGCCTTTGTTAGGTGGGATGTTGGTGAGGTGGTCTTTTTATGGCCTTTCACCTTCTGATTGATTTGACTGGTTAGTCTAACTGCTTAACTGTCATCACTATCTTTTACTTTTCATCTTGGCCATTGACTTGGAGGTCATAGCCACGTGGAAGCATCTGGAAGGAGCTTGCACTTACTATACCGAGGGTATAAATATTTGGTGTGGTTTTCACTGTTTCTTTTTTCATCTTCTCGAATTATAATCACCATTGTTAGAAAGTTCTTCAAGCTTTTTAAACCTGTTCTCTTTGTGCCCTATTTCGAAGATTTTTAGGCTTTCAGGTTAGGCCCCAATCTTTGCTTACTTTTATCATGAGCAGTATTACAGATATAAAGTCGGTTCTTATTCTAAAAGCTCTAAAAAAATTTGTGAAACGTATCATATTCCTGATGAAGTTCATCCGCAATTACCTAGCCCTAACCAAACAATTCATGAAATGCCTACTGGCAAAATAGGTGTATATACTAGATTCTTCGAGTATGCTAATTTTCAATTACCAATTTCCACTTTTCTTGTTAATGTGCTCAGACACTATCACATCCATATATCCCAACTGTCTGTTATTGGTGCGGCCAAAGTGTCTCATTTTGAGATCCTTTGTCGTGTTCACGGTTTTGAACCAACGGTTGGGTTGTTTCGTTGTTTTTATGTTAATTCCAAAAACAAAGGCTGGATGTCATTTAGTAAACGCCAGGGGAATGATGCCGTGTGTTACACTAAACCGTTAGACTCATTGAAAAGCTAGAAAGATCGTTTCTTTTGGATCGACGCTTTTGCTTGTCCTGCCTCCTTTCCGTGGAATACTAGCAAAAGCGCGTCAAAATACCCTTTTCCCAAGTCTTCCCAATATAATGCGGAACATTATGCTACCCTTGTTGCGTATCCGACTCCTTTCCACAAGTATCCGGAACCTTTCCTTTGCTTAATAGGAATTACTCGTAACTATACTTTGGATGAAGATACTTACCCCCAGTTTCTGCGTGATAACAATAAGGGTGGGTGCTTATTGTTATATCTTACTTGTGTTTTGCCTTTTCATTACTTTTGCTGACCGTTTTATTCTTGTCTCCTTTTGCGTAGAAATGGATTTGCTCTCCTTTCTCCAAACTGCCGATCCTACAAAGGTGAGGGTTGGTGAGAGGCAGCGTGCTGAAGGTGAGCCAAAGTTGTTGGATACCACTGTTGGGCGTGTTGTTTCGCTCTTACCGGTTGCTCCTTCTCGTGCCTCAAGCGAGCTAGAGGCATGTGTGGACAAGCTTTTTGACGAAGAAGGCAACGGTAGTCATGCGGAGCGAGGTGATTCTGTGAGTGGTGGGCATGGTGTTGGTATTTCGCAAGTTAGTGAAACTGTGGAGATTGTTGCTGAAGACGCAGCTCTTATGCAACAAAGGCGTCAAAGAAAGAGGAAAACGGTTGTTTCTGATGTCGGTGAACCTTCACACCCCCTAAGAAGTTAAGGGAAGATCACAGAACTTCAACTGGGCCATCTGTTGCTGGTAAATCTAGGTCCGCGCTCCAGAGATTGCTGGCTGGAGTTGTGTTGAATCTAGAGGTTGGGGTTGTGGCTTTACCTACCCTACCCTTTATTACTTCTTCTGTGTCTGTGACACCAGAGCGAGAGGATGGGGATCAAACTGACTTTATGGCCAGGGCTAACCTTCGAACCATTACTGCTCCTCCAAGGTTTGTCATATATTCAGATCTTATACTCATTTGTGTATATTGCGGAAGCTGAAGTTGATTCTTTTGCCAGGCCTTCTGTTCCGTTGATGACAATGACGACTACCGTTACCTCCACGGTTGACCCGACTACCACTGCTAAGGAAATTTTTATTGAGTCTTCTGTTTTTGGTGGTGGTTCTTCTTCTGGAGCTGAGCATACCGTGGGTGGCTTTTTTGGCCTTACTGGTAGTGACTTTATTGTTGGCGGTATCAGTTATGTGTTAGCCCTAGACACGATCTTCAATAATGTGTACGTTCCCTAATCGGGAGTTTCACCAAGGTTCTGCTTAGATGATGGTCGTACTTGTCGCGAGATGGTGGATGAGTTTGCTCCTCCTAAGTTTTTTGCTTCAATCCGTGAGATGGAACACGATGAACTTTTTACGGAATTCAATGTAGGGGTTGCTCGCCAAATATCTCTTAGCGCTGAAGTGAGAATGTGTACCGAGTTAAATATTAGAGAGAAAAGGAGATTGAGTGTTGTTGTGGAAGAGAAAATTTCATTGCTGAAGGCCAGGGATGAAGAAGTTGCGAGTCTCAAGGCTCAGTTGCTAGTGAAGGAGGCGAAAGCCACGGAGGCTATCCGTCTCCGTGCTGAAGTTCAAACTTTGGCGGATCGTAATACTGTCTTGGAGGGGGAGAAAAGTGAGCTTGATGTTAAAGTGGCAGACCTTGCGGCTACCGTTAAAGTTAGGGAACAAGAGGTTGCTGACTTGGACGCCGTGGTTACTTCTGTTAAGGTTCATAACGACAATCTTTCTGACCAGGTACGCATGTTTACACTTAAGTTCCTCTCCTTTTTCTTTATATTCTGCCGTTCTCCTATCTTTATATTTCCGCTCAATTTCAGGTGCATACACTGGAGGTTTCCTCTGCTGGGCTTCAAGAAAAAGTCACGGCTTATGAGAATTTTGATAGGCCAGCTTGAGAAGTTCTAGGATGACCGGATGAGGGAGATGAATGAAAATTTTGATAAGCTGGATACTGATCTTGTTGAACTGGCCCTTCACTTGGAGGAGAGATTTTACCCACATCTTTTGACTACCATTTCTGGGCGTCGATGGCTTCTTACCCATGGCTTAGAACTTGCTATCGCCAAATGCTTGAATTCTACTGAGTATCTTTCCTCTCTTGGAGCGGCGATTGGTAAGGCCGTTGAGAAGGGTATGCAGGAAGGATTATCTGCTAGAATCACCTACGGCGCGACGGGTAGAGTTTTAACCGATGTTGCCGCATATAATCCATCTGCGGAGGCTGATTATCTTTCTGCTTTGCAGCGTCTTCAAAGTGTCAACTTCTCTTTAATCACAGAGTTAAAATCCAATAAAGATGCTAGCATTGATACTATTATGAACCTTCTCTGTTTGGAAGATAATCTTGCCGAGAGGTTGGGTTTGACTGAGTCGCAGCCTCGTGTTGATCAGTTGATGGTTCCCATACATCATTCCCCGGATCAACGTGTCATTGGTGCTTCTGCTTTATCACTTTCGTTAGATGTCTCCAGTTCCCGAGTTTAGAGGATTAAAGAAAACATTGCCAACCATAGGTCAGCATTCCGTGACGTCTTTGTTCCCTTATCTGAACCCTTGTCCGCCACAGCTTTAACGGGCACTGAAGTTATATCCGCCACTATTGATACCCCCACAACCCTATCTACTACTCTTGCTTCCGCAAGCACCATTACTCCTATTTCTATAGAGGATTATGAGGTTGCAGGTACGGATGGTCGGGAAGCCGTAAATGAGAGCGTTCCGAATGATGCCACTGGTGGGAATGTTAATCCCTTTCCCAATATTGATGATGTAGAGTTAAATGTCTCTTAGTAGCTTGCTATAATACTTGGGCTTGGCCGCATGTGACCTTTTTGTTGTAGCCCCTTATGTATGAATAATTTTTCTAAGTGTTTTTATCCGTTTTGAATGACGTTGTTGCTTGTGACCTTTCAGTGTGCGGCAGATTACACTTGTGTGTTTTTGAATGTCTTTGTATTTTACCATGGCTTTTGCTATCTTTTTTTAATATGATGATATGTTCATTCTGATAGTCTTTGTTTGAATATTTGTTGGTTATTCTCCCTATGTTGCTATCTTTTTATATCGCTATTGCGCATTTACGATGATAGACTTAGTGAAATATTCATGGAATATTTTTCAGTATTGGGCTTGCAATGCCTCTTATATACTCTTGAGTGAATTGTTAGGTTACTCGTCCTTTTGTTATGCGGAATAACATTTATTGGGTCTTGCCCTTTTGCATGCGCGTCTTAATCACATAAAGAATAACTTTGCAAAGTAAAAAATAAGAAATTTAAAGTAAAGTTCGTGAAGGTAGCTAGGCTTCACTTTGATTGAAATTTTAAAAGACGTTACAGTGTATAAAGTAACATAATTTTAATTGCATTTACCCCCACTGCGGAGTTCGCATGGGTGAATTGCTTTCCATTTTGTAACATATAACACTTCTGTGGTTGATGATGTTTACTGTCCGCGGGAGCTGTTTTCCCGTCTGCGGTCATTAACTTGTTATGCTCCCTTTCCAAGTGGCTTCCGTGACCTCATATGGTTCCTTCCATTTAGGTCCTTGCTTTCTGTGGCTTCCGAACGGCTTGCATCGTGTTGCGGTATAACAGTTCTTCTGTTTAAAAGCTTGTAATGCGGAATTTGGAGTTGTAATATTTTCCATCATTGCTTTGCTTTTTGCTTCTGAATTGGTGCTCTGCACATTATTGAGATCTATAGTGGTTAAGGTTGATTTTCAGGGCTTCATCATTTTGTACTAAGTCTACTTCCGATGTCCTTAGTGTGGGCATGCCGATTTCTGCTAGGATAACGACTTCCGTTCCGTATGTTAACGAGAATGGGGTGTCTCCGTTACTAGATTTAATCATTGTGCGGTGTGCTCATAGAACATGAGAAAGTTCTTCCATCCAGTTTTTGCTCCTTTTGTCTAACCTAGCTTTTATCCCTTCTCCAAGACTACGGTTTGCCCTTTCCACTAAACCATTGGTTTGTGGATGCTTAAAAGAAGCAAAATGTTGGCAGATACATAATTTCTCGCACCAGTCCTTGAACGGATTGTCTTGGAATTGTTTTCCATTATCCGAGATGATTTCTCCTGGGAGTCCAAATCTACAAACGATGTTATCCCACATGAATTTTTTGATTTGGTTGCCAGTGATGTTCGCTACTGGTTTTGCTTCAATCCACTTCGTGAAGTAGTCTATAAGCTTACTTTCTGGATTGACTTTTCCAGGCCCTTCCGGAAAAGGTCCAGCAATATCAATACCCCACTTATAGAATGGCCACGGAGACGTGCTTGGGCTTAGCTTTTGCTGAGGACTCTTAAGGACAGGCTTGTGAACTTGGCAGTCTTGGCATGCCCTTATCAGCTTTCTTGCATCCTCGTGCATGGTTGGCCAATAATAACCAATCAGCAAGGCTTTCGCCACAACGGATCATGTGCCAGCATGTATGCTGCAAGACCCCTCATGTATTTCTCTTAGAACATAATTGGCTTGGAGTGGTCCTACGCATCGTAGCCATGGTCCTAAGAAAGATTTTTTGTAGAGTGTCCCATTTATTATAGAGAACCGCCACGACTTGCGTTTTACTGCTCTTGCTTTTTTCACTTCTACTGGCAATGCTCCGTCCATGAGGTATCTGAAGATGGGAGTCATCCATGTATCCCCCTCTTCTTCTACTACTGCCAAAACTTCCACTGCACTTATCGATTTTTCCTTTAGTTCCTCCACCAACACTTGTTTACTCAAATGTGCCAAGCTTCTTGATGCTATTTTACTTAACGCATCTGCCTTTTTGTTTTTGCTTCTAGGAACCTGTTTGATTGAGAATGCTTTGAAGCTGCTGGTGAGCATTTTTACCTTCTCCAAATATCGAACCATGTTGGTTTTTTTTGCAACATATGTTCCATTCACTTGATTGGCCACTAACCGTGAATCAACATTTGCTTGGAGGTTTTTTACACCTATTTGCTACGCGATCTTTAGTCCAGTAATCAAAGCTTCATATTCTGCTTCGTTGTTTGTTGCATCAACCTGAATCTTAAAGCGTAAGTAAACTCCATCCCTTCCGGGTTTGTGAGTATTAGTCCTGCCCCGGAACCGTCTGTGCAGGATGATCCGTCCGTAAAAAATATCCATGGTTCGGGGAGTTCCTCCTCTTCTCCCATTAGAGTATCCGGAGATTCCTCTTCTGGTCGTTCGACTATAAAGTCTGCTAATATCTGCCCTTTGACCGATACTCTGGGTCTGTAATGTATTGCGTATTCTCCCAATTCAATGCTCCATTTTTGTAGCCTTCCTGCTACTTCTGGTCTTGATAATACCTGTTGTATCGGTTGGTCCGAGATGACTATGATTGGGTGTGCCTGGAAGTACCTCTTTAGGCGCTTACTGGCATGAACCAAAGCCAACGCTAAATTTTCCATAGACGTGTAGTTTACTTCCGGATCCCTTAACGCCCTGCTGACAAAGTATATAGGCATTTGCTTAGCTTCCCGTTCCGTCATCAGGACTGCACTTACCGTTTCTTTTGCTGCCGCCAGATAAATGATAAGCTCCTCTTTTTCCATTGGTGCGACTAACATGGGAAGTTCGACAATAAGTTGCTTCATTTGTTGAACGCCTTCTTCGCTCTAAGTAGTCCAATGGAAATCGCTTTTCCTGTCCATTTTTCAAAGTTTTGAAGAATGTTATGATTATCTTCTGATGGCTAAAAAAACTAGTTCAGACTTTGCGAGATTCCATTTAACCTTTGCACATCCTTTAAGCACTTTGGGGATGGAAGGCTTAGAACAGCGTCTACTTTGTCCGGAACACTTTTAGACCATGGAGCCTATTTGTACGCTAAAAATCATTCTTTCTTCTATTCAAAGGTGACTTATTAGGTTCAAAAACTTCATGTTAATTTCTCTTAGAGTTTGGATAGTTTTCATCATATCTTGACTATTTCATCCTTCCACGTGCGGCTTTTGATAACATGGTAATTCGTACATATACTTTCGTGGGTTTCTGCCGATATTCTTGGAATGCTTTATCACCAAACGCTGGTAAGTGGATCCGGCATTCCGCAGGCCAAAAGTGCATCTTTGTATGCAAAATATTACCTTGTGCTTGTGCATGAATGCTTGTTTTTTCATCATCTTCTTTTGCCATTTGGTTAAAAATTTTTTGGTGATAGCCTTTGTATGCGTCCAAGAAGCATTTGAAAGGGAATCCACACAGGGACTCTACCTTCCAGTCTATTTCCGGTAGCGGATAACCGTCTTTTGGGCATGCTTTGTTTAAGTCTTTAAAGTCTACACACATCCTCCAACTGTTGTCGTGCTTCTTTACCATTATTGGATTGGATAATCAGTCATGGTATTGACTTCCCTCATGATTCCTGCTTCTACTAACTTTCCTACTTCTTCTTGTATTGCCTGGTTTCTGTCAGCCGCTTGCCCCCTTTTCTTTTGTCTAACTGGAGAGCATCCCTTCCGCACATTTAAATGGTGCTCCGCGATGTGCCTTGGGACGCCAGTCATGTCTTCAGGCTTCCAGGCGAAAACATCCAAGTTTTGTTGGAGCAGGCTGCACAACTTGTTGTGACCTTCTTCTGTGAGAGTGGATTCGATCATTATAGTCTGTTCCAGATATTCTGGGTTGATTGCCACTTTGATCCTTTCTTCCATCGTTGATTCGGTGGTCGGGAGGGTTCTTTCAGGTCCAGAGACCATTGCGCACTCAAGTGGCACTAACCTACTATTTTTTAAAGTAATTACCCCTCCTTCTATCGGGATCTTCAGTATTCTGTGAACTGTTTGAAGGAACCGCTTGCAATTTCCTAACCTCCGGTCTTCCAATAATTTCATTGTACGGGGATGGTGACCTTACAACTGCAAAATTCATCAAAGGTGAAGCGGAATGCTCTTCGTCTCCAATTGTTACAAGTAGTTGTATTTGTCCTATCGGCCATATTATTTCACCGCTGAATCCAATCAAAGGGGTAGTGGCTGGTATCATTTATTTTTTGATTTTTGGACGGAGTTTGCTAAATCAATGCTCATACAGAACTTCTGAAGCTGATCCGCCGTCTACGTACATACGGTGCACGCAGTGGCCTCCTATTTCCGCCTCGATGATCATTGGACCTTTCGTCCCTTCATCTTCCCCCAATGGTGGAAAAAAGATTTCTGAATTAGAAGAGAAACTCTGTGTAATTCTTTGTCTAGCCACCCTTTCCCAGGGTTGAACCATTAGGATAGCCATCGCTTTATCCTTCCCAGTAGTTTCTCCTTTCTTTGTCACCTTAGGTTGCTCCTTTCTGTTGTTTTGTTTGATCTCTTTAATCAAGTGTGACAACTTTCCTACTTTGAGCATTTCTTCAATCTGTTTCCTCGGGTGCATACATTCGTCTGTGTTATGCCCTACTTCTTCATTCGCAAAATTTGTTAGCATTTTTTTTTCTACCGGGGTTGTCATTGGTGGCGGAGTTTTGAATTTTCCTTTGTCTAAAGCAAAAATTTCTTTGGGAGTTTTTGTAAGTAGTGCAAAATGATCTTGCTTCCTTTCTGACCTTTGTTGGTTTCGGAAGCCTCCTTTTTTGAAATTTTGCTTTTGATTAGCTTCCTGCTGTTTCCATGACGGGAATGACTTCTTCCGTTCACGGTTAGAGGCAGCTACTTCTCCCCGGAGAAATGCTGTAGTTACCCTCATCATTTCGTCTACTGACTTTGGGATTTTGTCATGTAGTCGCTTGATTAGCTCGGGATTGGTGATCCCGTGCATGAATTCGGAGATTTTCATGCATTCCGGAGCTCCCTTTACGTCCCTACACTCAAGCTTATACCTCCGTACGAACTCTTCTGTAGATTCCCCGTCTCTATTCCTGATGTTATGGATTTCGACCGAGTCTTTAATGCATTTCTTCTGCTGGAGGTAGTTTTCTAAGAATGCGTTCTTTAAGTCGTCATAGCTATCATTTGTTTCCTTGTGGAGATCATCAAACCATACTCTGGCATTTTCGGTAAGTGTAGAATTGAACATGTGGCACCATGTTGGCATTGCCCATCGCTTCGTCTTAGCAGCCGACTGGAAAATCTTTAAGTGATCCTCTGGGTCTTTGCTTCCATCATATGTTTTGATGTGACTAGGCATTCTGATTTTTGGGAAATCAAAGTAACGGATCCGAGGAGTGAAAGGATCTGTTTTTTCACATACCCATGGTTGGGACAGGTCGTCCTCAACGCTCGACTTTGACCTTTTCATTTTTGATTTCCAATGACCTCTAGCGCTACCTTCACTTTTTGACAACTCCTTCGTTTTCCTCGAGGACGCCCTTTTGTTATAACGTCGCGCGGAAGCGGGTTCCGTTGCTTTTAAACGAGAACTTTGGTTGCAGATTTCAGTGTCTCTGTGGCTACTGTGGTATGACCGACGCCTTGAGTCGTCTGAGTACACGGACACACTTTTTCCTTTATCTCCGAGCCTGTGGAACACACCTTTTTCCAACTTTTTGAACACCGTTTTTCTTTTCACAATCCCATTTTTTTGGTGAATAGAAGCGACAAGCCTTGCTAGGACTTCCGGATCTGCTGCGAACATACCTTGGTCTGAGCCTTTCCTTGAGACCCATTCTTCTGATGGGTGTCCCTGACTCGGAATGATGTAAGGTCTCCTCAAAATTGAGACAAGCTTTTACTGCCTTAAGCTTTTCTTGTTGCACCTTCTCTTGGTGCACTTTTTCAGCTATGATTGGTAGAATCTGATGGTAGTTCCTATCGCAGTATTCCCATCGAAAATAGGCCTGCCTGGATCCTGCGAAAATGGCTCTTTCCCTAGTGTATTCCTCACGACGGTCGTGGACTGGCTAAGGGGAGTTTGTTCGTTAGTGCTCACGGTGAGTATTTTAGGAAACACGGTTGCATTCGTGGTCCCACGGATGGCGCCAACTTGTTAGTACAAAAAGCGTTATGGGTTGATAAGATGAATCTAGGTGATTGTTAGGTAGGCCCAATAAGAGAGATCTTGTACTAAATCAAGTGAGTGAAATGAGTTCCTGCACAATTAAAGGTAAACCGTTAGTCTTAACGTGGGGACGAACCCCACGATTGGACTCCGACGTGAGAGTAAGTACACATATTTGTCAGAGAAGTGTTAGAGTATGTGTGTGAGATATTGTTAGAGAAAATCGTACCTTGTGGGGTGTCAGAATACCCCTATTTATAGGTGAGCAAAATATTAGGTTTTTCTAGTATTTCGCTCATTTATGTTAGTAAGCTGAAGTGGGACCCTTATCGGGTAAGGGTCCGCTTATAATCATGACTTGCGGACTTAGGTTCTCCTAGCGGACTTTCGCTGTCTTACGGAAGTGTCTTCTGGAAGCCTTCCGTCCGTGTTGATGCTTCCAGACCGTAGCCCGTTAGTCTGGGCTTAGCTTTGGTCCATTGCACTTTGTAATTGCTTTATTGGGCTCGGGCCCATGTATAATATATGTGGTCCAGGCCCGGAGGCCTGTTATACATGTTATACGTCATCATGTCCCCCAGTCTAGTGTGTCTATTGCGTGCGATTTTGATTGCGTGTGGTAGATATTACTAGACTCAGGTTTCGGTATTCCCTGTATTTTTTGCTTCCTCCGTGCTTATCTTTTTGTGGCGTTCCGTTGCCTTTGTTAG
>BQNB010164707.1:0-14305 GCA_026074375.1 Tanacetum coccineum
GTTTTGTGGAGTGGGGTGAGTATGAAGGTGACATTGGTTTGTCATGGGGTGGTATTTTGTCTTGGTGTTGCAGGGCACACACGAATTGTGTATGTGGAGGATAAACAATAACCAATGGCGGGAAAATAGGGTTTTGATATCACTGGGTTAAAGTTTTAGGAGATGGCAAAATTGATCCCTCAACCTATATATTGGTATTGCATCCATCGTCCTTGTTCTTGGCAGTATTGGTCCTTGGGGTTGGGTTGAGGGTTGCACCGTTAGTCCTTAAAGGACTAACGGGGACGCTATAAAAGAGGGTGTGGTTAACGGGGTGTTATAAAAGGTGTTAGGCTAGTTGTTGGGCCGGGTATGGCTTAAAAGGGTGTGGTTAACGGGGTGTTTATTTAGGTTTAGGGGTGATAAAGATATAAGTGGGCTTTCCCGGGCCCACTAGGTGGGTACGGGTAGGCCCACTTTTGGCAGTTTAAGTTTTCGGGTTCGGTTTTCGATGCTCTTTCCAAATCCACTTCCCGGGGTTGACTTTGACTTTTTTAACTTGGCTTAGATTTTGACTTCTCTTTACGCTCTTTCCGTTCTCGTGCTCGGTTTTGTCGATTTGGCTTATATTTTTGTCCTTTTCTTAGATATCCATTACCTGCACAATACAAATGCAAAACATACAAATACAATGTATTTTTGGTACGTTTTTAGTCATTTAAGTCCGGTTTTAGTGGTAAAAGGTATGTGTAATTAAACGCATACCAGTATCTTTTTTACACAATCATGTTTCCCTAGACGTCTTCGCAAGCAATTAAGAAGCTAGTTTTCTAGAGCCTAACGCGCGCACACATCAATAAGAAGGAATAGTAGAAGGATTTACAAACTAAGTTTCATGCAATCATAAGAAAACAATAATTAATTTAGCCTAACATGTTAATTGAAAGTAACAAACGAATAAATTAACAATACATAGACATATTGAAAGATTAAAGGATAAAAAAACTTTACTTTAATTAATCATGGAGTAATTGGTGGATACACAAGGGTTTGAGAACCCTAAAAATGACCTAAAAACTGATAAAAATCATTCCTTTAAGATACCCTATGAGTTCTCCCAAATTCCACTCTTTAAAACACAAAATTAGGGTTTGTATATATAAGAAAGCAATCGCGATGACGTCGCTTGTAAATTGTGATGCCGTCGCCCCGCCGAATCTTCTAGAGCTCCTTTAATTAGGTTAGTCCAGGCGCCGTCTCAAGTTTCTTTAGACGTTGTCCCTTGAACATCCTGACGCCGTCGTAATAAATCGCAACGCCATCTCTACGCATTGTATGCACTTTTTGAGCCTCTCCGTGTAATGTTGCAATCTTGTCCTTCTTTTTCCTAAATTAAGTCTAAGTCATGTGTATTTCCTCCAAATTTTATCCAAGTGCTAAAAACACAAAAAGAAAATGATTAATCACGTATTTTGGATATATTTGCATGATTTAGGGGGTTAAATGACCCCGAAAAAGTGTATAAAATGACACCTTGTCACACATTAAACACCATAAAGATTTCATTTGCATGATCTTAACTACACAATATACAAAACAATCAAAAATATTCAAACAAAAATAAGCTTACCATAAACGAGACCTAAATCAGGGATGAGTAAACTATGTGTACTATTTTGCCAAAACATAACCATTCTCAAGATCTTGTTGAATTTTCCTTGTGATATTCGAGTTCAGGGAAGAAAACGAAACAAACATATATAAAACATTTGGAACAAGGCTGTTAATTAGGCTCTGTAATAGGGTAAATTGCAAATTTACCCCTTAGAATATTTGATAGGTGTGGTGTAAATCCGTCAGGAAACGTGAAATGACGATACTACCCTCACGTGACGCACATAACGGGAGAAATGTTTGACATAACGCTTCATGGGTTTTTTTGCACTGCCACGTCAACTTCAGAGACAAAATCAAAACAAACTTAGTTTTGTGGACGATTTTTTAATTTTTAGAAACATTAAGGACATGATTTACACTTCACCCTAGAAACTAATATTAACATAAACTTATACAAACAATTTTTACATTATAATATTTGTTCAATCTTTCAAATTAAACTAAAGCATGATCTTGTCATACAGTAATAATAAAGAAGTCGATATGAACACCAACTAATATTACTAATGCTACCAAAAATCCGCATGATCATCAAGATGTTGAGATGGTTGTTCGACTTGTGCTAACCTTGACTTCGGGTCTTCAATAACAGTGCTGAAAAGACATAGAAAGCTCGTTAGAGAGGCCCTCAGGCTGAGCTTGAGGGAACCCTCTTCAACGATTAAGTCAATAATGATTTTATCATTATAGATAAGATTGCTTAGATCCTCTATTTAGGAATATTAAGCTGTATATGAGAGTGATAAGAAGGATTCGTCTTCTTGAGCTGATATATCGCATGCCATTTTATAGGCCCTTTGTTAGGATAAAATCATATAAAACAGAATCATACCTAATTGTATATGCAATAGAATATATCTTATGCAAGTTGCTAACCAAATATAGTGTGTAGATTTGATTCCAAAAGAATATAAATGTTTTCAAATCTGACATGATCTTATCTTCCAAATTGCATCATGAACTATAGAGTATTTTATAGTACATAAATGTCTAAGCCCTTTATGCATTTCTCCACCATAGTAAAATATGGGTAACCTCATTAAGCCCTCGAGTCTATGTAGGCGAATTGTAAAAATGAAGGGTGCATAGACTTGTATACACGTGTAGTATGGAGATCATGAATCAAACTAGTTGGTTGGAGATTTGTTAACACCCTTTAGTTATGTGTTAGATATCACCATGAAATCCAAATCAAAAAGGTAATGTTGTGTATTTGAACTATGCATGCATTCTAACTTGTTAGATGGATGATGGATCAAAGATATTATTCCAACCCATTTGCATATTCAAATCTTTGTATATCCTTTTTCTTATCCATGATTTAGCCTTAGGTATTAAGTTTGGTTACTCACTGGTTACTTCTTTTGCTTGTTAGCCTGGTTGTGCCAATGTGGTTAACTATAAATTTCAATTCTACTTGTATAACAACTAACATAAGGGTAACACCATTAAGCCCCCAAGTTCATATAGATGGAGTGTAAACGTAATGTTTATGAAATTTAGTGAGTTGAGTAAATCTTCTACTTGTATCAATTTAATCAGATGTAGATTTTTACATGCGTCAATGTAGTCACATGTTGGGGTTACAAATCAATAAAATACCATCAAACCACCTACATAACTATCATGCCAAATTTTATGTTTCTGGGTCCAAGTGCGGCCTATGAGGAGTTTAAGTGTGCCAAAAGAAGTGTATAACACAAGATAACCATTAATGGTGGAAAGAGGATCATGGGATCTACATTGTGGTTCTACTTATAGGAATTAAGCATACAACCTTTTTATGGTAACTAAGAGAAATATGACTCTTCTGATAAGAATAGTCGTAAGTTTGCTTGTTAGTGATACATTTGTTTAAGCCATGATGCCAAAGGAGATGTAAAGTTGTAAATTTGTATGTGTTAGTACTTACATAGTAACCAAATCTCAAAGCTAAAGCCAATAGTACCTTGTGGTAACTTATACCATTAACATAAACCATTGAGAGATGATGTGATGATAACAAGATGGGATCGTTTTACATTTATTTAATACACAAGATGAGATCATTTATATATCCATGCACAAACATTTATTTTACTCGACTTTTTCATTTGTATCAGTCTCATAAGACCAAATATAATCGGTGTAACCATTTACTCCCCCTAGACCATGCATATAAAATCAAATGATATATATGTATGGTCTTGATAGTTGTCGGTCATATAACATATGAGAGACTCTACTAATGAGCCAAGTTGTTTTTTTCCAACCATAATAAACACGTTTTTAAACAGTTCTTGTGTCATATAGTCCGATTCCACATATGGGTTACTCAGACCACATATAGGTTTCTCAAACGTGTTTGAGCCTAATCATTGTCAAGTTTTATACTTTATCAATGCTTTGCCCAAGCTTGCTCGCTTGACTTTTACTTTTGTATTTTTATCTATACATGTTTAGCTTTGATGTTTGACAACGTCTTAACTCAAACATTTTTGTTATTATTCGTGTTTATTGACTTTTTATGGCTTTGTTGATGGGGCGATGTCTTGTTTTGGACATTCCTCCACTTTTATGTATTAAAATTTATGTGTTCTATTTCTTTTTAAATGGATTTATTAGTGTGATGATGTCTTTATTTGGACATTTCCACCATTTTCACTAATTAAAATTTCATGTTTGCAGTTTATTGCATTTTAAATGACTTTATCGGTGAGATGATACATGTATTCTCACCTTGTCACCATTTGTATTTAGCATTTTTGTAATAGCTACTCATAGCTCATGTCTCATTTTTTGTTGGGATGATGATCATATTTGGATATTGATGCATTAGCTATGTATTTTATCAAGCCTTTTTGCGTTAATGATTTACAGCTTCTCATCTCTTTATGGATGAGATGATTTTTTGGACACTTTTTCATGCACGTACATTAGCTATTTAATGCTTTTTTATCCCTTTACTGGCGGGATTAGTGTCGGTGAGCGGTCGTGCCGCCTTGCGCGATGAAGTTTTGTGACTTGTAACAGACTAGCTGCTCTGCGTGATTTAATTTTCAAGCTTCATTAAATTGGTACCGGTTATACCATTGATGAGAGATGAGGTTTTGCGCTTCTAGAATTGACATGCAATTTTGCATGATACGATTATTTGTCTCTTTGCATATGCATGCTTCTTTGGGCGATTTTTCTATATAAAAGTGAAGCCCGTTGATAATGTAGTGTAATCCTTGACTTTTTTAAAAATGATATTTTGCCTTAAGCAAATTCACATATGGATCAAATTGGGGTATTGATCATTGATGAGGTGTCATTTTATACACTTTTTGGGGTCATTCAACCCCTTAAATCATGCAAATATGCCCAAAATATGCGCTTAATCGTTCCTTTTTTTGTTTTTAGAATTTATGGAGGTTTTGGAGGAAATACACGTGACTTGGACTTAATTTAGAAAGAAACGGGACAAGATTACAACTTTACACTAAGCGGTTTTAAGGATGCGCGTACAGTGTCTGGAGACGGCGTCGCAATTCCTAACGACGTCGTCAGAGCTTACAAGAGACGGCGTCGAGAGTTATTTGACGGCGTCAGAACGTAGCCGCCTCAAAGAAACCCTAAGAAGATTCGACGAAGCGACGACGTCAGGATTTTGGCGACTTTTGGGAGACGAACCCTAAACAATATAGTTCGAGTGTAGCAGCTTTTAGGCTCATTTTTAGGGCTTAAAAGCCCTCTTGTATTAGCCTTGAACATATATTTTAATCAAGTGAAGTCATTTATCCTTTAATCATTCAATATGTTTATGTGTTGTTTAATTGATTCTTGTTCTTCGTTTCTCTTTAACATGCTAGGCTAGATCGATTAGTATTTACTTATGATTGCATGAAACTTAGTTTGTAGATACTTTTTGTTAGGATTAAAAAATATGGTGTCTATATGGAAATTACACTAGTTTAAGTTAAAGTTAAAACACAAAGACTAAAAGTGTAATTAGTCAAAAGTGTCCTTGTGTTTAGACTATAAATACTCCCCTCTAATCAACATTAGAGGGTGAAGCTCACATTTGTAATTTCCCTTTCTTTTTCCATTTTAATAAAACTTCAAAATTAAATAGAGCTCTCTCCTCAATAATGGCTTATTCTTATTTTGAGCTTCCCCGACCTCCCGAGATCGTGAATCGAGAAACCTCACAAGTGGTATCAGAGCTGAACAGGCGATTCATGATGTTTTTGAGCTTATTCGGTTCAGCTGATTTGGCTTATTTCTGCTTATTTTGAGTGCTGATTCGCTACAGCAGCTTATTCGGTGATTTTTTTCAGCAAATTCGGATCAGATGTGGTTTACAAATTCAGTCCAGATTCATTCCAAATTTAGTACCGCAGCTTATTATTCAGTCAGTTTTGGTGTTTGCTGAGATTTATGCTTATTCTGATGTATCAGCTTATTTCTTGAGCTTATTTTTGTTATGTTTGATTTTATCGAGTTTTGTTTCTTACGGTTTTATCATAAGAATAAACTCGGTGAGATTCGAGCATAAAATATGTTTT
The DNA here is from genome assembly GCA_026074375.1 of Tanacetum coccineum. Lineage (NCBI taxonomy): Eukaryota > Viridiplantae > Streptophyta > Magnoliopsida > Asterales > Asteraceae > Tanacetum > Tanacetum coccineum. The sequence continues at coordinate 6,186 of BQNB010164707.1, forward strand.
AACTGCTGATTTGATTAAACTCGGAACTGGTCAAATGTGATAGATCTGGTCAAATTCGATATTTGACTGGTGAAACAATCAAACTCGGAGGTGAAAGTCAAACTCAGTGATATAACTGTTTCTTCCGAGTTTCAGATTTATAGTTTCCGAAAATGGGTTCCAAAGTTGTTTTTATCATGGACAAAACTGAAAAGAAAGCAATGAACAGATTTGTACCTATAGTTTAAAGAACTCAAACTCGGTATTGACTTTTGGTCAACGGTCAAACTCGATAACAATAAATCCAAACTCTCATATCTCATCCTCATTTCACACAAACCACTGCCATCATCTCTATAATGACTCAAAACATAAAAGAAAAACAAATCAAGATCTCATATTGTCTCGTGTTACACTCGAAGAACTGTTCAAAACAGAAGTATACGAGAAATCATCATCATCGATCTATAAAAAAAACACATGAACAAGTGTACAACCTACCTGTAACCTTGTTGAGCAAGATCATGAAGACGAATAGAAGTAAACACGAAGTCATGATTGTTTGTTTGTTCGCGTGTGATTCAAGTGAGGATGTGTTGTGTGTTCTGGATGCTAAGTGTAGTTTATGAGAAGATGAGATTTAGGTTATTGTGTTTGTGATTTGGTGACTACGTACAAAGAAAAAGGGGCAAATGTTTTCTTATGGAGAGATAAGGATGTAACTGTTGTGGAGTATGTAGAGTTGAAGAAATGGGGGCGTACAAAATGAAGCAAGAATTTGGTGTGTGCTAAAATTTTAGGGTTATGATTCCCTAACTGATATATATCCCACTATGGTCACATGGGCCGATTAGAGTATTAAAGAAAATTGGCTAGCTTGAAATGAAATTAGGCTACATTTAATTATAACCGAATATTGGGCTGGAATTTATTAAATTTGAAAATGCGTTGGATCCGAATTTGAAATAAGGATGCCGAATTTATGGGCTTAAAATGCTAAAGAGCCGATTTTTTGTTAATTTATTTTGGAAACACAAAAACATCACTTATTGCTTAAAACGATCCAGATAAAGATTCACAAAAACCGTTCAAAAGGCTAGTCTCGGGATTTAATCGCAAGAATTGATTACGGGGATGATTCGTTATCATTTATTTGAAGTTGAAGTGGAATTTCACGGGTGCGTGTACTTATCATATCTTAAAAGTCGGGGTTGGTTGGATGATGACTTTTAAAGATAACTTGTTCAAGCTTATAACCGGTGTTGATGAAAACTTGTCAAATCTAGCAATGTGTGATCTATAAACGCAGAAGTTGGTGCTCAATGTGCACATTCGCTATCACTTGAAGGAGTTACGTTGTAGTGCTCAGTGTCTCACATAGTTGAGGATTTATCAAGAGACTTAGGTCTATTATTTTCAGTCTTTCATCTTGATGCAAATTTGGGACAAATATTATAACTATATAAATTTCGATTAAATCAACAAAATTATCTTTCAAACGACTCATTTAGAGGTCGTTCTCTTATATCTTGTACTGTTGTATTATGAAGTAATGCCCCTTGTTACAATTCCGCTGTGACATATTTTGGGGGTGTTACAGTATGTTATTATCTCAGCATATGGTGTTCTTAGTATATAGATTTACGTCCAGCTGCATACGGCTTTATGGTCATCTCAGACTTGTTGTCTTCACTTGAACAAGGCGTACACCTTTATGCTTTTGACTATACGGCCGTATGGTCTTCAACAAAAAAATCAAATCTTGAAATCTTCGACGTCATTCATCTCCAATCCGCTTATCCGCATCAAATCATCATACTAACCATACAAAACAACTTTATAACATAATTAAGCACATATCCATCAAACAAGAACTAATATGGACCTAAATTATGGTTATTGTCTTGTAAAATATGGGACGATTTATACAATATCAACAAACTAACTAACTCATACTTCCACTTCACAAAATTCATTTCTCTCATCCCTCTCCTACACCCAAACTCACGGCTCAATATTAGGATTAAAAAAGGTTTTGGTTTTGATAAATTACATGTATATTGCAAGAAGAATTAAGGGTTTAGGTTATAATCAAACAAGTATTTGGGGTTTGATTTGGGGTGTATTCTTGCTAATCTCATCATTTCATCATACTAAGGTGCACAATTCATACATATTTTTATTTTATATATTTTGTTCATATCATCTCATTCATGAACTTATATCACCACTAGCTCTTGTGTTAAATGATTTTCTATAACTAAACTAACAAAACTTTCTAAATATAATATTGTGAAGACTTAGAAAAATGGATAATAAAAATATGTACATACACATAAACTACTTATTTTAGTCACTTTATAATTTACTTGTTGAAATAATTACTTTATTGTAAATATGATTAAATATAAACTTGAACTAGTAAAGTTGTGTATTTTATTCTTGTTCTTAATATTATCTTAATTTTTGACAAATTGGTGGAAGTGACTAGGTTAGTATGAATTTGTTGTGGTGACGGTAGATTGTGAAGATTGGTGGAAGGCACTAAGTTAGTATGAAGTTGCAACTTGTGGGTAAATTAAAGTGGTAAAATTAAAAATATATAATTGATGTCCAGATTTGGTACCTAGGTTTTCGGATAGTAAATCTTGTCCTAGTTAGTCGAGGCTTTAAAAATATGATAGTAAACTTGAATGCGAACACGTGGATATAAAGAACGCAAAAATCAGACTTAAAACGAATGAGATATGACCAAATGAAGTTTAGCAATTTTCCGGCAAAAACTGTTTTCGTGTTTTTGACCCGTTTTGGGTCTGAGTCGGGTAAAACTTAAAAGTAAAAGCTTGTAGATCGTGATTTTCTGTTAAAAACTCGCTTTCGGACGAATCGTGAATCATTATAATGAAGGAGATATGCCCTTTCAAAGTCGGACTATTTTTTGAAAATAATAATAAGTTCATGCATGTATTTTTATAAAAATAGTGTGTTGTTTAAAATATAAAATGGGTTTTCGGGCGTTTCCGATTCCATTTGAGCTATAAAAACCTTAACAAATATTATAGTATAACCTATATATTATTTATACGCTCTGTAAACTTTTAAAAATACTATTTTGTAAGCCAGATAGGAATTATTATAGCGGTTGTTTAAAAATAATAGTAGAATATACAATGACTGATACAAATAGCGAATTAGACGTAAGCGTTATTTTAACTTATAAAACTAAAACGCAAACTATTAGGTGGTGATATAATGTTATAAAAATATATTGCATCATTTCATTTCACTTGCATAATTCTAAATCGACCAATATTTAATTAGGTTGTGTTTCGGACTTGTCGTGACGCTTTCCCCCTCGCTTGATTTTCTCAAAATCAATACTTTCATTTAAGGTGAGTTTATAGCCCTGCTTAAACTTGTTTTACAATTATTTTACAAATCTCGGGGTGAGATACATTGCTTGTTTTTACAATAGGACGCAAGTACAACACTTTACAATTTTTTACAATGATTATTGATGCGCCTAAGTACCGACAACCCACAACGCCCATCATCATGAACTGTTGATTATCTTGTGTAAGCGTGAGTGTTATAAATAGATCTATTGGGAATGACATCTCCATCCGGGTAAGCAAAACGTAGCACCGTGGATGTATACCATATCGAAGTCTAGAGGGTCTCGGGTTGGACCCTTACAACGGCAAATATTATATTTATACAATGTCTTCGCTTCGGTGTCATGAGCTTAGTGCAATCAAAATTACAATTTTATTTGGCATTTTTTTTTGAACGACGAATTTATTAAAAGAAAACACTAGCAAGAAGCTAGAACATTACAAGAACACAAGGTGAGGATTTTTTAACCAATACACCCAACTAAACGTAGCTTTACATCTATAACGACACCAAAAAAAAGACGAGAGCACTAGATCATCAAAAATATTCGCCTTGGAAGAAGGAACAACGCCAAATATCTTCTTATTCCGAAAAGCCCAAATGAACCACCATAGACCATAACACACCCATTCTAATAATCTTTTATGCTTAGAAGGCAGCCGTAACCCCTTCTAATAATCTTTTATTTGGCATTATATGTATTACATGTCATGCAACTTAAATCTTGCAGTCCACAATTACTGTTTACTTAAACATATGAACTCACCAACTTTATGTTAACATTTTAAGCATGTATTTCTCAGGTATAACTCGTATGAACATTTATGAAGTGCATTAGAGTCCGCAATTATCACGACTATTTTTCATGGGTTTTCTCTTGCACAAAGTAATCCTCGTTGTATTAAAATTTTGATTTTTCTTGTGATGCAAACTCATAGGACCATTTGTTAAAAACTTATTTATTTATAATATATCAACGATTATATCTTTTAAAAGACTCATATAGATGTCGTTATCTTATATCTTGTGTTTGTGTATTATGAAGTAATGCCCCCGGTTATCATTCCGCTGCCACATATTTTGGGGGTGTTACAATTGAGTCCATATCCCCACTAACTAAAAGGCCCGTATCAAACCGTCAGTGGTGTGGATGGGTTTCGAACCCTCGGGGGGCTGAAGGTGTTTGACAACTTCATTTCAGGTGTTTGCTTGCTTCAGTTTTGATTGGTTGTTATTGTAGTTTTTTGGCTCTTCATTTGGGTTTTCTTTTTAGCTATTTTGTTTTTGTTTGGTGCTCCATCTTGAAGGCCTGTTGGTTAGTTGTTCTTTGGTGCTTTTACGTTTTATCTATACTACATATAAAAGAGATTGATATCTTTCTCAATTTACTGGGAAAACCCTTTACAAAAAAAAGAGATTGATATCTCTCTCATATTAATTATTTAAGTAATACTCCCTCCGTCCCAAAATAAGTGTCTAGATTGACTTTTTAAAGTCAAACTGGTTCAACTTTGACCGTAAATATTTTTTTTGTGTTATATAATACCTGATGAAAATTATACCAATGAAAATTACACTTAAAACCAATCTATTCATATATTTTGCATCATGTATTATATAACACATACAAAAATAGATAAGGTCAAAGTTGAACCAGTTTGACTCTGAAAAGTCAAAATGAACACTTATTTTGGGACGGATGTAGTACATATTTATATGAACATTGTACAAGCTATCTATACTATATGTTCAAGTAATACATATTTAAGTAATACATATTTATATTTGCATTGTACAAGCTAATATAACATGTCGGTTACAAAACTTGAATTGAATAGAAACATGTTCAAAAATAATTAAACTTTATATCATTGAAATCAAAAGAGTAATGCTATTTAGGCCTACAATCCATGTCTAAATACATGCCTAATGCATAAATCACTTATACATTTGTATTATGTATTTTCTCTCTCTAAATTACCACCAATCACTTTTTCAAATCCACCAATCAAAACATTAAACACACAAAAAGGCTTGCTAATTAGGCATAAGAATCATTTTTCAAATCAAAAATTTAATATGAAATGGTTTGTGATAAAGTTATTCCCTAAAATTTTCATCATGCGTAAAGTCGTTATCATAAAAAAATATGTAATCAAAAAATGTGGCTCACCAAAAATATGATTACAGGGTATCCGCCGCCTCATTGCACAGGTACCATGCTAGTTTTATATAAATATCTTTGCTTAAAAAAAAGCACAGAAATCACTTAATGGCCAGGTGATATAAGTAGTACATCACTGCGCTCCCATGGTCATTGTACTATAAGGCCTTCAACATCGATACATATCTTAAATATCTGGATTAATTTCTAAGACATCGAACTACAATAAACCTTACAAAATATATAAGGTAACTACTACTTTCGATTAATCCAAACACAAATTATGCTAATTTAAGGGCACTTGTCCTTGCCCTTGGGATTCTTGAGATCGCGGTAGCATGGACATTGAGCCTTATCAGCGAATGGACCCGAAGGCACACAGCCATTGCATTTCCCACAACAAATCCCGCAATACTTGAGGCACCTGTCTGGCCAACCCGATCTGGAACACCTATTAGCACACTTGCTATCACATCCCAACGTATCTGTCCATACATTTAATTGGTCAATACCAAATGCAACATTTGATATATAAAAAACCATTAGCTAGTTACGTACCTGTCGTTGGTGCTGGAGCTAGAGCTGCGGATTGAAACACGGCATTTGCGTTAGAGGAGATTATGAGCAATGTGGCTATGAGTAGAGCTGCAAATGGAAGATGGTTTTTCATGTTGTTGGGTTGGGTTATGGTTCGATTGCTTAGGCAATATGTGAGTATTTATAGTAAGTTGTGTGTGACGGTGAGTCATGCATGCATGTGGATATCACATGGGATGTACTGTCTTAGAAACCTGTTTAACGTCATTCTCCGCGTCGATTTGTACTTTTACTTGACACCTAACTTACGTACTGAATTTTTTTATACACAAGTATGTACCAAGAAACAATTGGACCAATTGCACAGGGGCGGTGCTTTTATACGTCATTAATAGAATGAGGCGAAGGGAAATTATTACTTTGAGTTAACTACATTTTTGTCCTTATGGTTTACCGGGTATAACACTTTTGGTCTAAAACGTTTTTTTTAACAGATTTTGTCCGATTTTACTCGACCGTAACACTTTTAGTCCATTTTTGGACTAAAAGTGTTATATCCGACAAACCACAAGGACTAAAAGTGGACCCAAATTGGACCAAAAGTGTTACGAGTCGAGTAAAATCGGACAAGATCCGTTACAAAAAAACGTTTTGGACCAAAAGTGTTATACGCGGTAAACCATAAGGGCCAAAAATGTAGTTAACTCTATTACTTTCATGTTTTTAGAGTAAATTGCAAAAATGGTCATTGTGGTTTGGTTAAATTGCACGCTTCATCCTTATGGTTCGAACGAAAATGAACCTAAAAGTTTTCTCACAAGGACGTTGCCTGCAATTTTTGAACTATACGGACAAAACGTGCAATTTGATCGAACAACAAAGGCGATTTTTGCAATTTACTCCGGTAATAATGGACTTTTAAAAAATCACGGCAGTAATAATTAATGGACTCGTATGGGGGTAAAAACAGCTGAATGCTTTTATTTTTACTGTGCATTTGTTGAATGCTTTTATGGGGGTAAAAACAGCTGGAATGCACCTTCCTACCAAGTTTATCAACTAATTAAAATTAAATTTATGTCCAAACCTTACAGCCTGTTTATCGTGTGTCTGCTCATTCAAATTTAGCCTACTTCATTTAACAATACACTGAAAGGATCAAGATCCTCTCAAGTTATATTCAAACATGATAGATCATGTTTACCAATCACAAATAAGATAAGTACATAAAACATTTTCTTTTAGTAAAAAACATGGGCCCACTTATTCATTAACTCTCACAATAAGACTAACATGATGAATCATGTTTGACCATAGCTTGAGAGGATCTTGATCCACACTGAACACTTGCATCACCAACAACCTGTAATGCATATTCTACAACCTGTAACGCGTTTTCTTGGATTCAAAAACAGAACCATTAATTAAATTGTGTTATTCTGTCAGAATATAATATTAGTAACATTTTTTTGTCTACGTCAGTTTTAAAGTGATCAATTATTGTTTATGAGAGATGATTTAATCTGCACACTTCAGTTTTTTGTCTGTATAAATTCAAAAGTATGATCTTCATACCACATAATGTAAAGTAACTATCAATACTACGGGTTATGGGTTTTAATATCGTTTTTTACAGTGTAAGGGGAGGTTGAGATATAGACAGACCTACCGTCTTTTACGGGTTATGAATTTTAATACAATTTTCTTACAGTGTAAGGAGAGGTTGAGATGTAGGCATCCCTACCCCTACCATATGTAGAGATAGGGGCGGATCCATGTTTAGGCTTTGTTTGGGGGGGTGCCCTCCATGGCTAGACGAAAAAGATGAGATTACAGTGTTTTTTTTCTTCAATTTTGAGCTTTTTTTAAAATGGCCCAATTCAAAACTCAAATTGCCCCCCACTCACAAACTAATGTCCAACATTTAACACTTTAAAACCTTAAAAATCCTTCATTTCTAGGTGACAATACTCGATTTTTCATTCCGATCCTAGTTTTTTTCGTATTTTTTTTCGCTGTATTTTGTTGCTATTGTGGGGGGGGG
>BQNB010164708.1:0-11156 GCA_026074375.1 Tanacetum coccineum
AGGTTCAGCAATGCCAACTGATCCTCATCACACACCCATCATTACTCAACCATCATCATCTCAACCCTAAAAGAAACAAAATCAAGAAGGCCTAAGGAGAAGGACACTGAGATTCCTCGGTCTAGTGTTCCTAGTGATCCTACAAATGTAGCATATGAGGTTGTCATTGATGAGCCTAGTATGCAACTTAAGGAATTGATGGATTTTTGTACCAAATTGCAACAAAGAGTGCTTGACATGGAGAACACAAAGACTGTTCAAGTTCAGGAGATTACAAGTTTAAAACTAAGAGTCAAGAAGTTAGAGAAGAAATGAGGGTCAAGAACTCATAAGCTTAAAAGACTATACAAGGTTGGTTTATCAAGAAGGGTTAGATCCTCTGATGAAGCTAGTTTGGGTGATCAGGAGGATGCATCCAAACAGGGGAGAAAAATTAATGACATTGATAAAGATGCAGAGGTTACATTGGTTGATGAGACTCAGGGGAGGTGTGGTGATGATCTAATGTTTGATACAGGTGTTCTTAATGATGAAGAAGTGTTTGCAGGATATGATATGGCTGAAAAAAAGATTAATGTGGCTGAAAAGGAAGTTAGTACTGCTGATCCAGTTACTACTGCTGGTGAAGTAGTTACTACTGCCAGTGTTGAGAAACTACAACTGTTGATGATTTGACTCTTGCTCAGACTTTAATAGAGATCAGAAGTGCAAAATCCAAAATCAATGGGGTTGTGATAGGAGAGCAAAGTGAATCTACAACAAGAACAAGACCTCAACAATTACCATCAAAGGATAAAGGTAAAGGTATCATGGAAGAGCCTAAGAAACCAACAAACAAAAAAGATCAAATTAGTCATGATGAGGAAGTTGCTCAAAGACTTCAAGCTCAAATGCAAGCTGAATTAGAGGAAGAAGATAGGCTTGTAAGACAAAGAGAAGAAGAAGCCAACATTGTTTCATGGGATAATGTGCAAGCAATGATAGATGTTGATTATCAAATGGCTCAACAAATGCAAGCAGAAGAACAAGAGAAGTTGAGTATTGAAGAGAAGTCCAAGTTGTTTGGTACTAACTCTTGGAAGTGCAAGAAAGAAGAACTTTGCGAATAAGAGCAAAGAAAGAGGAACAAACCACCACTAAAGCTCAAAAGAGAACTACAATGTCTAGTTATCTGAAAAAACATTTGGTGATACAAGCATAATCAATTGAAGAATAAAATCTTTGATGATATTCAGAAGTTATTTGACAAAGCTATGAAAAGGGTAAACACATTTTTAGATATGAATACAGAATTGGTGGAAGGTAGTGAAGTAAGAGCAGAAGGCAGTGAGACAAGAGCAAAAGGTAGTTCTAAAAGAGCAGGAAAAGGGCTGGAACAAGAAAGTTCTAAGAAGCAAAGGTAGATAAGGATAAAGAAACAGCAGAGCTTCAAAGACTAATATAAGTTATTCTTGATAAAGAGGAAGTAGCAATTGATGCTATTCCTTTGGCAACTAAGCCTCCAAGCATTGTTGACTACAAGTTCCATAAAGAAGGGAATAAAAACTATTACTCCAAATATTCAGGGCTGTGGAAGTTCAAAGATGTATTAGTCTTCAGTCATATGCCTCAAAAGCTTGACACCAAGGAAGATTGGAAACCCTGTGGAAATTGTAAAAGCTAAAGGGCCCATGGGAAAAATTTTTTTCAACAGGCCAGAGGAGGGCTATGAGAGAGTGCTATAGGGTGATCTAAAGACAATGTTTGATCCACATGTTGAAGATCAAGTATGGAGGAATCAATAGGATTACAGAGAGTTGGATTGGAAAATATATGACTCATGTGGACAGTGCATTCGTTAAGATGCAAACATTTGCCATTCATATGCTGGTAGAAAGAGATATACCATACACTGCTACAATTATCTGATATGTTAACAAGAAGTTCATTGTTGATCATTTCAGTGAAATCGTTATATCAGCTTTTATACTTCTCAACAAAACAGCTCAAGAATCAATGAAGTGTTTGGAAGCATCCTGTGATTAATGAAGCTTTCAATGAAGAAACTTGAGATTTTGAAGAAGAATATCAAGTTTAGGGGAGGATTGTTGGGATTAAAAGCCTTCTTGAAGTTACTGCTGCTAAGTTAATGCTGCTGGTGTATAAGTTACTACTGCTTGTTAAGAGTTAATGCTGCTGGTACAAAGTTACATCTGCCGAAAGATTACAACTGTTGAAAGATAAAGATTGCTTGAAGATCAGATTTACGTATGAGAATAAGATTGTCTATTTAGGTAACACCCCCAAAAAAATTACAAAAATGCAGCGAATACCAAATGGGGTGCTTCTTCATAATACACAGCGCTAGATACAAGAGTAACGACTTAATGCGTCGTTTGGTAAAACTATCTCGTTGATTTAATCAAAATCTTGAATTTTGGATTCATTTGTCCCATAATTGCATCCACAATGAAAGCTTGATGTATAGACCTCAATGCACTTCAAGAAATACGAGATATAATTTCCCTGGAAAAAACAGGCTTAAAAAAGGGTTAACTTAAAGTGGTGAGTTCATATGGTTTCTGTAAATATAATCGTTAGTTCCAATAAATGTATCTGCTCTACTTGTATCATTACAGTTCATATAAACGTTTAATGATACTGTTCCCTACAGTATCATAAATAATTGTGTGACATTTAAATCCTTAAATGGTCCTCCAGAAAATGTATGTATGATTTTTAGAATTTCATTAGCCTGTAAATTATGCAAGGACCATTTCTATCCCCAAATAGTCTCAAAATGTACGTATCAAAGTTGGATCACAAATATCCAAAGTATGTATTGCCACCTTATTCAAGTGTCTATAAACCCATGATTACCATTACTCTAAGTTCATGAACTGTGACGTAGACTTGTATGTATGCCACTTTATTCAAGGCACAGTAAGAGTGTACCAATAGGATGTGTTCCCTCAATGAACACCGGGCGATAATAAATAATATGTTCCCCCGTTACCGGTGTCCCCTCCAAGGGACACCGGCAATAATAAAAGAATATGTTCCCCCGTTACCGGTGTCCCCTCCAAGGACACCCGGGCAATAATATGTATATGTGATTGTTGACCCCGCAGGCGCCAATCCAATCGTAATCCGACATGGTATAACGTTCGTTCCCGGTGATAGCTAGTCACCCGAACGGGGATAGTCAATCCCAAATAGATCTATCTTATAACATTCGCGCTCACCCTCCAAGTGATTTACAGTTCATGCAACCTAAGCTAAATCCATAATATAAAAAGTATAGGAATGCGTTTACGTTCAAAAGTAAACCCAGTATTGTTTTCTCCTGCGAGATTATATAAATGAGTATGTAAACCAAACAGGTAATCAACCATGTAAATGCGTTGTAAACCATGTATGCAGACGAGTTGAAATTGAGCATCGGGGGGCATGTAACGAGTTTAAATCAACAAAGTTAATTGAATTTGTAACAAGCATGTTCTCATCCCAAAATATATGTAAAACATGTAAAACATGGGGCTATGAACTCACCTTGATGTTGAAGAACGATTGATAGGTAGGCATCTAATTCTCTTTGATGATGAAGAATGATTGACAGATAGGCATCTAATATGCACAATACGAAAGGAAGACGAAGCTGCCTGACCATGAAGACGCAGCTTAACTTAACGGCTAAGTCCCACTAGCCTATGATAATGCATTTGGGTTTCCCGATGAATGGTTACATCAACGCCACACGTTGATAAAGATTTAGATTTAACGTTGTAATGGTTTGGTGGTTGGTTAAATAAATAAATTGAAATATACCCAAAGTGTGTATATTATATTCTATATATATTACATATGAAAAATTAAACCATTGTATAACTCGTACCGCGAATTATATAATAAAAACAGACAACTCAAGGATTAATGTGAACTGTATAATACTTTGCTAGTATTATATTATATAAAAAAAAGTGAGTAAATAATTAAACCAATTATTTCGACAACTCATTTAATTATTAAAAATCCTTGTAGACACACGTCTTTAAGTTATAAATTAAACACACTACGTTTGTAAAACTTTTACAATCGTTATGGTGTTACCTTCTAGCTGAAAATTATAAAATATAAAATAATATTTTATACTTATATTTCGTTTCCTCGACAGGCCGCGCCTAAAACAGTTCGTTTCATTGTAAAAATATGGTTTTCGTTCGTTGCTCAGGTCATTGCATAGTTATATTTTAATATGCTTTTAAAATATAACTTAGTCCATTTTATTGGCTTCTAAAATAATAGTAGCTTTAGTATCACATTACTAAATATAAAAGCTTATATAACTTTCGTCATGATTTTCCGTTTATATAACGTTACCCATATTTATATAATCTAATGTTTTTCCATTTTCAATTAACTCGCGTGTTTCAAATATATACATAATATATGTAACGAGATTAAGTAGGAAACAATATAATAAGAATATATTTTATTAACATTTTCGTAAAACTCGTCATTTTCCTTTAAATCAATATACATATATATTGTGATTTTCTGCGTTTCCAATATCTCAAATGTCCGCGTTTCCTAGATATAACATATATATATATATATCGTTATATCTAATTTAAATCAATTAATAAATATTATATTTATTTAACCGATTATAACCACCAATAAATATTTGTCCGGTTTTAATATTTATAAAAACCTTTCGTTGTTTTCATTTGTTGTTTTGATATATATAAACCAAACGAACCCTCGTTGTTTCCTCGTTGATCCAAACGCGCCTATTTCTGCTAAACCAACCAAACGCACCCTAATCGGTTTCCTGTTCAACCAAACACCCTCTTATTCGACTATAACAATTCCAACGCACCCTAGGTGGCTCTTAACAAAACCATGCGCACCCTACTGGTGGGCTGTCACGGCCAAACAAACAAACCCCCTAGCTGCCGTTAACAAACCACACGCGCCCTCGTTTCTATACACAACCAAACGCACCTGATGCTTATAAAAACATAAACCCAATGCAAACCAACGACACCCTCTCCCTTAAGGCGGTGGCTGCCACCCACAGCAACCCCGCGTGGTGGCTGCCACCGTCTAAACAAACACCCCTTTTTGCTATAACCCCGGCTGTCCCGGCTGTCCCACAGCCTAACTCGACACCCCTTTCCCCCCGGCTGTTAATAAGCCGAACCAACAAATACACCCCCCGCTGTCCCGACCCAAAACGCACCCTATGGAGGTGGTTCACGGCAAACCCACGACAAACGCACCCTTTGGTGCTTTTTCAAAAACCATACGCACCCCCTTATGGTGTTATAACCACCTAAACGCACCCTGGTGGGTGTATACGAACCAAAAACAACGCACCCATTGGTGCTTATGAACACCTCGAACCCGCCCTTCGTGGCTTATAAAAGCGAACCAGACGCACCCTTGGTGGTGTGGTCTGTTTAACCACTGAAACAAACACCCCTGAATAGAATAAAAACCAAACGTACCCTTGTGGCTTTCATATCACGTAAACAACCACCCCTGTGGACCCGGCTGTCCCGAAAACAAACACCCCTTTATGGTGGTGGTTTGGTGTTGATGTCGAGATGGTGGTGACACGAGGATGGTGACGATGGTGAGGTGATGATGGTGTTGCTGGTGGTGGCTGTGAGAGGGTGGCGGTGGCGGTGACAAGATGGCAGTGGGTGGCGCGTGGAGGCGCGTGCCCATGGGAATCGGGTAGATCCATCGACGAGGAGGAATGTTGGAGCTCGCCGGAAAAATCCCGCCGGAAAAGTTTTCCGGCGGTGGCGCGACGGCGGCGGCGGTGGCCGGCCGGCAGCCGGAGATCATGGGGGAGAGAGAGAGAATTTTGAAGAGTGTGTGTGTATTTAGAGATGGAAATGAGATTTTGTTATATAAATTTTGAATATATATAAAAGTTATAAATTGAAATGGAAAATAGATATTAGTGTAGGGTTTAAATTGTAAATATTTAACGTAGTTTTTATAACTTTCGGTTCGGGACTCATTTGAGCGACCTAACGGACGATTCAACACACGAAACTTTCGCCATTGTTTTCCGAATCATTTTTCTGATAAAAATGAGTATTTACTTGATAATGTTTCATAAATATTTTATAATATTTAATAAAATATCTGTTATTCATTTTGTGAACCGGTTTCGTCTTGTCCGAAATAAAATTGGATTTCAACTCGAGTATTCGCGTTATCCGCAACGCTTTTAATTAAAATGATGACTAATTTATTTAATATTTTTATTAAATAAATACTGATAATTAAAAACAAATTTAATTGTTTTTGTGTGTCCGCGTTGTATATTGTTCGAAAAATGTTTGCGGTGCTGTTTTAGCCCTTTTCGGCTCGTTTCCAGGTCTCGGGCAAAACTGAAAAGTTGTCAGGAATGTCGTTTCACATCGAATTGCTTTAGGGTCCGAGCCGTGAAAACGTGATTTAGATGGTTGTTCTTGTAAGTCAAGCCAGACCTAAAAGTCAACGATTGAAATCGTCATTCAAAAATTCGAAAATTCTCGGATGTTACATCGAGAATATGATTTAGCACACTTAAAACTCGTTTTTGAGTTTTGTATTTATAGGGTCTGGAAGTCGGTTCGATACGGCGTATCCAAGGGATTAGATACGGCGTATTGGAATTTCTTAGAGTAGGGACCACGTTTGATATCTTCCAGAATATTCACATACTATATCTTCAATACGGCGTATTGACATCTTCTGGATACGGCGTATTGATCTTCTTTCCTTTTGGTAAGTGCAGGCACGGATACGCCGTATCTTCCTTGATGGGTACGACGTATTGGTAGTCAGAATAGTAAATCTTTAAAATATCTTCATTTAAGCTCCAGAATGCGCGCCTTTTGCTAATATTCACCAAGTACTCCATAATTACTGCAATTCTCAAATATAAACGATTAAGTAACAATTCTTTGCAATAATTATATAAAATGGGTTAAATACATGGGATAAATTATGCTATAAAATAGACGTTATTTGATGCCATCAATAATAAAAGCTTTTGGCAATTAAATTAACGGACAAGGAAGGGATGAAGTCAGCATTAACATTTTTATACCCAATCGTGCAAGAAAAATTCATTTTATAACAATACTTAGAACTGGTTTTAACATTATCAGGTTCATTGGTAGGCTCAAAATCAACATCTTGATTCGTCTCGGGTTCTAGAGGTGTGTCCAAGTCATTTAATTCAATGTAGTTACCATAAAGTGGGTTGAATGACTCGTTATCCTCTCCTATAAGCTTTGTTTTTTAATCAAGATTTTTTAACATAAAGACCCTCCTGATTATGCTAGTGGCTGGTTTGATACTTTTGAAAACAAGTTTTTCTTCCCCGACCCTTAGAGTAAATTTTCTTTTGTAAACATCAATCTTGGAATGAGCAGTAGATAAAAATGGTCGACCGAGGATCAAAGGGACATCGTCATCCTCAGGTATGTCCAAGATGATAAAGTCTATGGGGACAATAAATTTGCCAATTCTTACTTGCACGTTTTCAGCAATACCCCTTGGTTGTTTTATTATTCTGTCAGCCAGTTCAATGGTCAACCTAGTGTGAGATAAAATTTCTAGACCAAGGTTGGTATAGGTAGAAAATGGCATAACACTCACACTTGCTCCTAGGTCAACAAGGGCTTTATCAAAAGAAACATTATGAATAAAACAAGGTAAAGTAAAGCTCCCTGGGACTTTTTCTTTCTGAGGTAAGGTGTGATCATAAGCTTTCAGAATCTTCACATCTTGTGCCTTTCTCCAATCGTCACTGCAGTAGTTTTGTAGCCGCCTTGGGAAGGGAACTATTTCGGAAAATATGCTTATGTGCTGTGAGCTTGATACGGTGTATGGACTACATCCCATACGGCGTATCTCAGATGAATCAGCTTTAGTGGTTGAGATCGATTTTACATGGTCCCTTGGGTTTGGTTCTGTTGAGCCGGGCAGACCTCCAATTCCTCTTTCTTGTAAAACCTTGCTCATTTGACCAATTTGAATTTCCAATGTCTTAATCGATGCTCCTTGCCGCATCGGTAGAAGCTCGAATCTTGTTGATGATGTTCGAGTTCTCTTCGTATCTCTTTGCTGACTTAGCCATGAATTTGGTCAGTAATTCTTCCAATGTCTGTCTTCGATCAGGATACGAAGAATTTCCGTTGTTGCGTTGGTAGAATCCTGGCCTTGCTGCTCTATATTGCCCTGTAGGTTGATAGGGTACTCCAAATTGAGTGTAATAAGCCTCTTCTAGAGTATTCCCTTCTTCCTTCATTATCATTAGAGATGCAGTTTTTTCGGGTAACGGAGATATAGTCGTTTTGTTCTGTCATCGTTAATCGAATTCCTGAAAAATAAGTGCAAATGGTCAGTAGGTTGTGCCCTCTAGGAAGAGAACATGATAAACAGGAAATAGAATACGAAAAATAACTATTGTTACTGTATCAGATGATACATACGCCGTATTCAATTAATTTGAATACGCCGTATGGTCTGCTGAAGGTCAATACGCCGTATTGATTGTACAGAATACGTCGTATTATTTGGGAGAACAGATACGTTGTTTAGACTGTAAGATCAATACGTTGTTCTGAGTGGAAAGGTCGATACGTCGTATCCAACTGGTGGATACGGCGTATCCGTTGATCTGTCAGAACAGGATACTTAGAAAACAATTAAATAATGCAGGAATTTAAACACACAATTAAATTAATTACAAACATAATTAAATTACACTAATTAAACTCTTTTAAACTAATGGTTAGAAATACTAATAAAATTAAAGGTTAAACTTTTTCACTCCCCGGCAACGGCGCCAAAAACTTGATGTGCTGTCGTGTAGGGTCAATTTATTGATTACCAAGTTTTAAATTTATATTTAGCCGACTTATCCTAAAACAACACTCTAACGGGCAGTGCAACCGATCGGGTGAAGTTTTGTGGTAAGTAGAGTGTCGAACACTAAGAGCGAGGTTGTTAACCTTATAATTTATCAGTATTTTAATTACTCTAATTACATTAATTCTAATTACTTGTTAAACCTATGCTATATACGCTTCTAACGATAGATGGGGGGTTTTCAGCCTGAGAGACTGGCATAGGTTTTATGGTGACAATAATCAATTCTAAACACAATAAACATGCAAGAAAACAATCAGAAGATAAAAGAGCGGTACAAGCCAAATAATAGAAAACTGTATTAGCCATATTAAATCCGATTAAATGTTGGTTTGTTTATTTAGTGCAATGATTTCTTATCTCGAAGCGGCATATCATTCTTAAGACTTAGGCGGGACATCATCCTAAGACCTAGACACGTTGAATCCTGTCACAATTAACGCATCCGCATAAAGCATCCTTTTAGTTTAATTATAATCTATCTAGGGATTAAAGCAATGGTGATCTTGTCAAACCCTAGCCCATCGAGACTTTACCCACTTACTGTTTGACGGTATTTTATATACTGGTAGTCCACTATTCAAATCTTTATTAATTAATCAAGAACATACTTGTTGAAACATTACGGGTCACCTGCCGGTCCAACTAAGCTCTTAATTTAAAGACAAAGACAAAACATTATTTGTGATCCTATTGGTCCAGTATAAAACACGATATGAAGAGATATCCCAGTATCTAGCTCGCTTGTTAGGCGTAACTAGACCCAGTTGAATGATAGGTCGCATATTCAAATACATAAACAAGTATCATGTGATAAACATAACTAAACTTTTAACGATAAATTAAAAAAATCAATTTTAAAACAAAACAAACATTAAATCTTCATTAAGATGGGTATTAGCCCATAACCACTGTAATTATACAAGCGTGATCAAATAACCAAGGTAAACTAAACGTTTTACCGAAGGATACCAAAAATTAAATGATTACAAAAGTATAGGAATTACATGGTGTCTTCTATGGAATCATGATCGATGCTTGACCTTTGTTGCTCTTATTTTCTTTAGAAAATCGTCTTTTATATGTATGGTATGAAGAATATTATTTTGCACCGTGAAAACTCATTTTTGAGTCTTCTGTTTATAGTCTCTGAAAAAGGCTGGATATGCCGTATTGGGCTAGGTCGTTTCTTTTCTACATTTATTCAGAAAAATTAATCTGAAGAGTCAAGTCAACTCTCTATACCACACTAAAATGATTGTTGAAACGGTCTAAGGTTGTTGAAACGCTTAGTACCCGGTTTGCTAATACTTTGTATAGATATTTTATTGGTAAACGTATTGCGTTTCCGGTTGTGGAGTACTATGTTCGAAATAATTGGGTAAATATGGTTTGACAAGAATAATGATGAGCTCCAAAGGCTTTTTCTTCTTTCAATTCAAAACTTTAAAAGGCTTGGAGGATGCTCTTGAGAACGGGCCATGGATGATTCATAACAGCCCCATCATTCTTAAGAAATGGTCTATGAATACGCGTCTATGTAAGGAAGAGTTAACCCATATTCCGGTGTGGGTTAAGATTCATGATGTTCCTATACAGGTTTTCTCAGAAGATGGCTTAAGTATTATCGCGTCTTAAATTAGTAAGCCTGTAATGATTGATTCATATACCTCTTGGTGTGCATTAAGTCATGGGGGAGAAGTAGTTTTGCCCAATGCTTGATTGAAATTAATGTGGATGATGTTCTTAAAGAGAGTCTTACTATGGGTGTTCCTTAATTAAGGGTTCGGGGTTTACAATTGAAACAATTAATATTGGGTATGAATAGAAGCCACCTCGATGCAACCTATGTAAGATATTTGGTCATGTTCAGGACCATTGCCCTAAAAATGTGTCGATTCCTCCTAGTGTTGATACCCCTGTTGTTGAGAAGACCAATGATGGATTCCAAATAGTGGGAAAAGATAAGAAGAGTAAATTTAAGTCCACTAATGGTGGTCAGTTTGGTGGTCACTCGGTTAAACAAAATATTAGGTATGAACCAAAGGCGACTGCAAACGTGCAAAATAAGGGAGCTACTAATGTGGGTAATGCATCTAAATCTGGCTTGTCTCAAGTGTCTACCTTGCTAAAAATCAGCCCCCTAAGGCTAATGTTCCTATTACTAAGGAAGGTAATTTACTATGTCTAATTCTTATGTTGTCGTGGATGATGAAAGTGAGGAAGATTTT
>BQNB010164709.1:0-14304 GCA_026074375.1 Tanacetum coccineum
AGGGGTAGAAGCTCACTTTTATAAAGGTGAAGTGTGTGTGTTTTCTCTCTACCACACACACTACTTCCCATCTTATCTTTTTTCTCTCTACTATAATGAATAAACATCTCTTTCACTTTACCAAGCATCCGGATCCATTGTTCTTAAGGTGAATCTAATGCCTACATTTGGTATCAGAGCATAGGAGGAATTCGTGTTGTTAATCACTGATTCGTGTGGTTAATAAGCTCAAATTTCCGTGGCTTATTTTGTGGAAAAAGGCCACGGCTCAAAAAAATTTGAGCTTATTTGGTTGTTAATCTTGTTCTTTCCTCGATCTACATGTTAAACAGGTTAGATTGCTACCATCTTACGAGTTACATATGATCTTAGATCGAATTATTAAGCTTAAAAGGGGTTGACTTTTTATGTGTTCTAAGTGGAGGTTTGGCTCGAATCTGATGATTCACGAAGATATGGTTGTTATTTCGTGTTTTAATCTCATCTAACCACTTAGTTTGAGAAATAGCTTATTTGGCTTATTTTGAAAAATTCGTTCTTGATGTTCTTCGTGGAGGTTTGATTATAATATTATTTTCTTGGTGGCGGTTTGACAAAAAGAGGGGACAAGATTCGTGTTTTAAGGAAAAAGTAGCCGGCGGTTTGACCAGGTCAAAGGCGGGTTGCTTTAAATAATCAATTATATAGTCGGCGGTTTGCCAATTTAAGCGGCGGTTTGATTATTTTAAAGATACACGGCGGTTTGAACAGGTGTAGCGGGTTGCTTATTTTATTGAACAAAATGAAATGTTACTCTGCCCAAATTAAAAATCCATGGCGGTTTGACAAAGTTCATAGGCGGCGGTTTGCCCTAGGCGGCGGTTTGCCTTAGGCGGCGGTTTGCTTAATATAATGTAGGCTGCGGTTTGGATAAAAACAGGTGGCAGTTTGCTTTAAACTTTGACGGTGGTTTGAGATCAAAGTTTGGCGGCGGTTTGCTAACTTTTTGGCAGCGGTTTGACTAACAAACAAGGCGGCGGTTTACCAAATGTAGCAGCGGTTTGTCTCAAAGAAAACCCTCGTTTTGAACACCTAATTTTTCGAAATTTTTTTCCTTTCGATCCGCGCATCAGGTGGACATGTGACCGACTTTGGGCATATGACCAAATTTGGGAATATAATATATCAACCATAACAACACACCATACAAACAACAACACTTAATCCTAAAACGATCCTGAAAAGATTCACTTAAATGACAAAATGGCTAAAGATTCGGATTATGATGACATGTGATCACGGAGTTGATTTGGTATCCCTTATTTGCAATTGAAGTTGGATTTCACAAAGGCGTCTACTTATTTCATCATCGAGACTTCCTTCTATTTTTTATCGATTGATGACTTGCTTGAACTTTATACATTTATGATTAAGACTTGGATTATCTAGTTTTCAGCAGTCAAAGGGTGGTTAGATGAAGACCTAGACAACTATCACATAAAGGAGTTACGTTGTAGTACTCAGTGTCACACGCAGATGTCGATGTGGATAATTTCAAGAGGTGTTGTACTTCTTATACTTTTGATGTTGGGTATAAGGTACTTAGAGATTTTCTTCTGCACCGTTCTTCAATCAACAATAGTGCAAGATTAAGTAACAAATTTGAGGGATTTTACTTCAGTTTCAAGTTTGTGATATATCGGGAATACTTCTCCAAGTGATCTCAACAATAGCCTACAGAGAATACGAGGTTGGTAAGTTAGCCAGAGAGTTAAAGGTTGAGATGTAATCAGCACTTCTCACGGGTATTTTTGTGCTATTCCAAGACAACGATACTTCACAGTCTAAGCAAAATCTTCAAAGTTCTTCGATGATATTCATTCACAAGACCTTGATTATACCAAGTGTTCTTGATTCTTGCTTCATCTCCTCTACGGTTTGTGAAGTCAAGAGGGTAATGATTCTTTTGTATATCAAGATTTGTTCTTATGACAAGAAATTCTCGAGTAGATGGACGTACACGACGATGATGCTTCTGAGAGTTCGCAACCATCATGGGGAAAATGTGTACATCCGGGACTTAATTAACTTTGATGTTACCATGTCAACTTCCAGGGGGAGTAGTGTATAATACTTTACTTAGTATGGTTTATGAAGTATTCTGCATACGTGAGAAGAACAGTTGCTGATTTCTCGCATGTACCCCCAAACGGATATTCACCAAGCCCTAATGACAAGAAGCAGTGGTCACTTGTGTGGTTTGACTTCTATAAAATTCCGTTGTGTACTTTGATGACAAGTAGAAGATTGTTCAAGCTACATCAATGTTTTAGAATCTACTCAAGATAGGGATGTTGGTTAAAGGGGAAGCCGATTCAGAAACTTCACCAAAAAGGAGTCTATGAAGAAAGCTTTTCAAGACATGCTGCATGAATTAGGGGGAAGTTAATCCAACTCATGCATACTACAATGGTTCCTATACAAGTAAAGACACAGAAAATCCAAGCTGGAATACAAGTTTCAAGACGAGGAGAACTCAGAAGACAACTTCAGCTTTAGAAGCGCTTTGGAAGACTTTATCTAATTGTATTTGTACTTTTTAGGAACATTGTAAGTAATTCCGTATGTCCACATATTGGGGGAAGATTGTTAGCCCTAAAATATGTTGACTAATCCGGAATTACATTTATCATTTATAGTCATGTCGGGTTAGTTTAGCTAGTCAAGCCCGGGACTATAAATACCCCATCCATACTTCCATGGAGGGGTGAAGCTCACTTTTGTAAGGTGAAAGTGTGTGTGTTTTCTCTCAAGCACACACATCTTCCCATCTCATATTCTTTCTCTCTAATAAACATGGCTCAATTTCTCTTTTACTTTACGATGCCTCCGGATCATGTGTTCTAAGGGTGAATCTATTCTACAGATGAGTAAGTGAGGAAATGGGGTTTGTATGAGTTGAGTTTGATTGACATGGAATGAAAGCTTGTCCAACATTAGTGTTACAATGATCACCAAGTAGAAGTGAGTGAGATTGTAGTGAATCATGGTTTGATTGAGTAGTAGGAGGATTTTCTTATGATGGTTCATTGAGAGGAGATTGTGGTTTGTGTATTGGTATAGGTAAGTTAACATCAACCTCATTGGATGTGTTACAATAGTTCAACTTCTTTCGCCATACGGGTCTTACGGACATTTTGACCACCTTTGAAGGTTTGGACAAAGGATTGTGAGGGGATGACATTGGAGAAGTCAAAAATGAGTGTGGTGGCAATGGTGAGTGTGAGGGTTAATTTATACTAGGAGGAAAAAGTATTTAAGGATGGATGGACATTGTTAGAAAACAAAGCCAAGAGATGTTGGTGAGTTCTAGGAAATTGTAGTTGGGTCTAGGTAAAAGAGGGTCAAAAAGCAGAAAGAAAAGTAAAAACCATGTACCAGATGGCTGGCCCCTTTATCTATGTGGCTGACACCCTTATTACTAAGGGGGCCGCCACCTGGATAAATCCAGGTTGTCTAGGGTTTTTTTTTCTTGCAGAAATTGATAAAAAGGTGAACTGTTTTGTAGCCATTTTGCAGCAAGTCCTAATATTTATAGCAATCAAGACTAATTCATATAAACATTTAGCAAAAAAATATATGAATAAGTATGTAAGTCGGAAAATAATTATGAAAAGGTCTATAATGAAATGTATATTAATCGGGATACTAACTAATAGTTATAAAGCTCCTATGATTACTACTTCATAAAATTAATTTTCAATAGGTCGAAAATGTATCACTTGAGACATATGTTTTGCATTCATAATCCTAGTGTGTGCCTATATGAGACAAATGTGGAGTAACAATTATTTTGACTCTAAAATAAAAACGTAAAAAATAATCCAAGTGCTCCTTGATTTAAGTTTGCTCAATCAAGAGTGTTGAAAAATATATATTGGATTGTATATTTCGGCAACAAATGTGAGATCATCATGCATGCATGGAAAACGTTTTTAGCATATCTCAATAATGTATGAAAGTAGATTTTCATGAACTCCTAGTCGTGAGAAGTTTTTCGAGAAATAGATTGGGACTTATATATATATATTAAGTTTTGAACACTTGATTTTGTATGATAATAACTAATTTCCTAGTTAATTATAAGACTTATAAGAAATTCCCAATCTTTGATTTTGTGCAAAATAGAATCCTAGACACAGAATTGAGAGAATGAAATTTCTTTACGGACTGTCGGATGGCCTGTCCCCTTATGTGTGTGGTCGACCCCCTTATCACTAAGGGGCCCGCCCATCTAACAAATTTATTTTCCTAATTTTACGATTTTGATATGTTAGTTTTGGTTGTAGTTCGTTGTTTTACTTTTAAGTGAATTAATTTCCTATTAACATTTGTGATGATATAGATACTTAATAAGTACTTAATTAATTTGTTCCATCATTCCTAGACCTAGACATACGTAATTAAATGGCTCACGTTTAAGGGGTTTAGTTAGAATGTCGGCAATGTTGTATTTCGATGAAACCTTTTCTATGGAAATGTTCCCTTTTTGAACATTGTCACGAAGGAAATGGTGACGAATTTCAATGTGTTTTGTACGAGAGTGTTGAACGGGATTTTTACTTAAGTCTATGGCTCCTTTGTTATCACACATTATAGGAATGTCATCTAGACTAATGCCATAATCTACGAGAGCTTGTTTCATCCATAGTGCTTGTTGGCAGGCCTTTTCGGCGCTTACCTATTCGGCTTCGGTAGTGGAAATAGCAAGAGCGGTTTGCTTATTTGAAAACCAAGATGTTAGACAACATCCCATAAACGTGCAAATACCACTAGTTCTTTTTCGGTCTACATAATCTCATGCATGATTAGAGTTGGCATATACTATGGTTTCTATGCCGGACCCCTTTGGATATCATAATCCTAAGTGCGTAGTGCCTTTAATGTATCGAAAGATACATTTAACCGCTTCAAGGTGAGAGGTTTTGGGATCCTCTTTGAAGCGTGCACAAAGGCAAACACTAAACATGATATCGGGCCTACTTGTCGTTAAGTATAATAAACTACCTATCATACATCTATATTTGGTATTATATACGGACTCACCTTCTTCGTCTTTCGTGAGTTTCGTTTCCATAGACATAGGAGTTTTCATTGGCTTAGAGTCTTTTAATTCAAATTTTTTGAGCATTTCTTTTATGTATTTTGATTGATTAAAGAATATACCATCATCTAATTGTTTTATTTGTAATCCTAAAAAGAAATTAAGTTCGCCCATCATACTCATTTCAAACTCATCGTGCATGATTTTGGCGAAATCATCACACAATTCTTGATAAGTTGATCCGAATATGATGTCATCGATATATATTTGGACAATGATGAGGTTAGAGTCTTTCTTTTTAGTAAAGAGTGTGTTATCTATCATTCCCATGATATAATCATGTTTAATAAGGAAGGCTTTTAATCTATCGTACCAAGCTTTAGGAGCTTGTTTAAGTATGTAAAGCGCTTTCTTAAGTCTATAAACATTATTAGCTTTTGCGAAGTCAATGAATCCTAGAGGTTGTGCCACGTAAACCTCCTCATTGATAAAACTGTTAAAGAATGCACTCTTTACATCCATTTGAAATAATTTGAAGTCTAGTGCGCATGCATAAACTAATAATATTCTTATGGATTCTAATCTAGCTACGGGTGCATAAGTTTTGTCATAATCAATTCCTTCTTGTTGATTATAACCTTGGGCAACTAGCCTTTTTTTATTTTTAGACACGACACCATTTTCGTCAAGCTTATTTCTATATACCCATTTTGTTCCAATGGTGGTCATAACCATAGGGTTTGGAACTAGTTCCCAAACATCATTTGAGATAAATTGATTTAATTCTTCTTGCATAGCAATTACCTAACTTTCATCCTTCAAAGCTTCATTTATATCTTTAGGTTCTATGTTTGAAAGAAAAAAAAGAAATTTCTCTTGTCTTGAGCTTGTGATCTAAGAGTTCTTTGATTTAGGTTACCTATAACATTTTCTAATGGATGACTCTTAGATTCTTTAATGTTTATGATTTTATTATTTTTTTAAAGATTTATCTTTTATATCATTGCCTAAGGGTCTTGTTTTATTAACCTCAATAGCTTCTTCTTTGACTAAATCATCATCCTCCAAAGGTGATGTTTTAGGTGGGGGAAAAGTTTCATCAAATGCCACATTTAAAGATTCTTCGACGTTCATTGTTTGTTTGTTGAGAACTATATAAGGTGATGTTTTAGGTGGGGGAGGAGTTTCATCGAATGTCACATTTAAAGATTCTTTGACGTTCATTGTTTGTTTGTTGAGAACTATAAAAGCTTTACTATTTTGTGAATATTCTAGGAAAATACCTTCGTACGACTTTGGGTCGAACTTGGTGAGGTAATCTTTTGTATTAAGAATGAAGCACTTGCTTCCAAATACTTTGAAATAGTTAAGGTTAGGTTTTCTACCTTTTAACAACTCGTATGGGGTTTTTCCTAAAATACGTCTAATGGAAATTCTATTAATTATATAGGTTGATGTATCGACCGCGTTACACCAAGATTTTTCTGGAATGGATTGTTCATTTAGCATAGTTCTACTCATTTCTTGTAGAGTATGATTCTTTCTTTCTACTACCCTATTTGATTGTGGAGTACGAGGAGCGAAGAAATTGTGAGAAATTCCATTTAAGTCACAATAGTTTCTGAATTGTACTTCATTATCAAATTCCCGACCATGATCCGTTCTAATTGACACTATGGAACATCCTAATTTATTTTGAATCATTTTACTAAATATTTTGAATTTTTTGAAAGCTTCGGTTTTATTTACTAAGAATCTAGTCCATGTAAATCGAGAATAGTCGTCTATAATTACTAAGGTATAACGATTTCCTCCATAACTCCGTATGGCGGAAGGGCCAAATAAGTCCATGTGTAATAATTCTAAGCATCTAGTCATTGATACTATGTTTTTGGCTTTGTGACTAGCATGAGCTTGCTTTCCAATTGTACAAGCGTCATAAAATGTTGGTCAAATTTAAGCTTAGGTAGATTTCTAACTAACTCCTTAGATACTAGAGATTGAATTAAATGCATATTTTCATGACCAAGTCTCCTATGCCATAAGGTAGAATTTTCGTCTAAGGTTGCAAGATATATTTTATCTTCCGGCTTATTTCCTAGTTTCATCACATATAATCCTTTTTTTCTAATTCCCCAACCTATAACTTTTTCATCTTTAATTATTTCGCTATCATGTTCGGTAAATATTACTTTGCACTTATTATCACATATTTGACCAACACTTAGCAAGTTAAATTTTAAATTATCTATGTGCTCAACATTTTCAATAATTAGGGAGTCATGAGAAATTGTACCTTTTCCTATGATGTTACCACGCAAATTACTTCCGAAAATAACGTTGCCTCCGTTATGCGCTTTGTATGTAGTAAATAACTTTTGGTTACCCGTCATGTGTTTTGAGCACCCACTATCTTTAATCCATTCGTCGGGCTCCAAGTTTATTCCTAAGCATATCTCATTAGACGCTTGAGCTACAAGACAAGTTTAGTCTTTAGTCTTTTCTTCCTCGTCTTCGCCACTATCACTCCACGCTCCTCCAATGAAAGCTCTTTGATTATTGTTTCTTGGCGACTTTGGACACTCTCCGATGAGATGATTTGGATCTCCACATCTAAAGCATTTTCTTTCACTTTTACCATTTTTGTCGTCTCTACTTCTTTGCAATGTCTTTCTTTCATCTCGTAGTTATCTTACGAATCTTCCTTGTCTTTTGAAGAATTTCTTGAATTCTCTCACGGCCATGGCGTATTCTTCGTCTTCACTTTTGGAGGTTGAGCTATCTTTATCACTAGATTCTTTTATAGCCTTCAAGGCAAGAGATCTACTTTGTTCTCTTTTTCCTTTGACCATTTCGGAATCTTTCATTATTATCACTTCATAAACTTTCAAGTTTCCAATAAGTTCGTCGAGTGATAGTGATGTCAAATCTTTTGACTCTTCAATAGCCGCAACCTTTGCGCGCCATTTCGTATGAAGTGCCCTAAGAAACTTTCTAACATGATTCTTGCTAGAAAAACCTTCATCAAATGCTTTTAGACTAGTAATAATAGTGTTAAATCTAGCAAATCTATTATCTATCGATTCCTCTTTCGGAATCGTAAATTGTTCATATTGTTGAACAAGAAGTCTATTTTGTTATCTTTGACTTGACTATTACCTTGGTGAGTGGTTAATAAAGTATCCTAAATTTCTTTTGCGGTTTTACACATAAAAATTCTTTCGTATTCTTTACGTGGCAAAGCATTATAAATAACCATTTTAGCTACATTATTTTTAGCAAGTTTCTTTTTGAGATCATCGCTTTGTTTGTCAAATGGTACAATTTCATCCTTTTTAGTTTCGGGATTATTTTGTACGGGAGAACAATCACCATAGGTAATAATATGCCAAAGATCTAGATCTTTTGATTTCACATAAGTATCGAATCTATTTTTCCAATAAGTTAATCCATCACTTTCAAATAGTGGTGGTCTTTGCATAGATTGCCCTTCTAAATATTTTTCTGATTCCATAGATCGATTCAAATTTTAAAATACAATTTATTTTAAAAATCTTGTTTGATCTGGCTCCTGATACCAATTGTCTAAAACTAGAAGGGGGATTGAATAGTTTTATTGCTTTTTAATTTAGTGAATAGTTTGTTTATAAAAATTTAGATTTGACTTTATGTGAATTCACAGTGTGCACAATATGAACCATTTAACTAAACAAATAAGTAATGACAAGATATGAAATAAATATGTAATACAAGAGATAAGAGATAGAAAGATCAAACCACAACACAAGGATTTATAGTGGTTCGGTAACGAAGCACCTCTTCGCCCTACTCCACTCCCCAAGCACCAAACTCGAGAGTTTTCTTCACTATGTAAACAAGCTCTCTTTAGGCGGAGAGAACCATACACAACTAAGCTAACACTGATTTCTGACACTAAGCCAAATGTCGAGTTCTAATCCTAGTTAGAACCAATCTATCACAAATAATCACACTACTTCACAACAATTCACAACTTCACTTCACCACATAACTTTTTCTTTACTTCACTTCACAACTCCAATTCACAACTCCACTTCACAACTTCTCTACACTTCACAACTTCTCTACCCTTCACAACTTTTCTATACTTTACTTCACGACTTCAACTAGACGCTACCTTGATCACACCAATCTAACACTACTTACTAAGATCACCCCGATCTAACTATACTTACAATGATCACCACAATCTACCTATTATACACAACTATGATAAACACCTTCATAATATGCACAAATGATTTACAAGATAGAATACAATTGCAACAAGGTTGCAAGGCCACACGCTAATCTATAATACTTCTTTACTTGATGGTAGGAAGTATTCTTCTCTTGCACTTGAGGATCTAAGCTTAGATCACTTGGAAACAAAGCTTTATGATTAAATGATCAAAGGATTGTGGGAAATGTGTGGACTAATTTTAGACAGATAAGAATGAGTGCAAAAGATAAGAAAATCACTAGGGAATAGTCCAGTATTTATAGGCAAACTGTGGAGCCTTTTTGTCTGGTCGGCCCCCTTAATTCATGTGCCGGCCCCCTTATAATTAAGGGGACCACCCTTATAATTAAAGGGACCGCCCTTATAATTAAGGGGACCGCCCAGGCTAGGACACTCCCTTTTTTGTCTTTTATAGGGAGGTGTTTTCTAGAACATTTCTAGCCATTTTTAGGTAGAAATTTTGAATTCAAAATATTTATTTTAAATAAAACATTTCTTTTAAATGTAGAAAATATTTTTTAGAAGTTATAAAAATGTTTGTAACATTTTATAAAAAATGTGAGGTTGAATAAAAATTCCTTTGATCATAAAATGCATTAAGCATTTATTTATTCATACCTTTAAGTGATTTAATTTTCAAAATGGAAATTTACTACTAATTACTTGTTTACGCTTTAATTTTACATTGAGCGTTTTTATATTTTGTGATTATCAAAACGTAGAGAGGTTAAAAAATATTAGTAACGTTTTTAGGCATTATTTCAATCAACAAGTTACATTCTTTCTAAATGATTTTGGTTTTTCTAAACTCAGTAAATGTAAAATTATTTTTAAACAAGTATTTAGTGAGTTTTATTTCTATTTCTCCCACATTTTTTAGGATAAAAAAGGCTTCGTCGATGGATGTGAGTAAAGTCAACGGAATAAGTGCTCCCTCTTGATGTGTGCTCCCTCTCGTTCGAGGGCACCAAGGAATCGAGCTATGGTAACTTTGCTACAAAAACAAGTTAGAAGAACAACACTAATGTTTCTAACATATAGCAAAAGAAAGAAAAATATTTAAACATGTTGATAATGCTTAACAAGAGTCAAGGTATTTGTGTAAATTGACAATCACAAATATATATCAACTAAATTTAGCTTATATAGTTAAGAGTCATTCAAACAAAATATAAAAAATAAGAACAAGCAAGTGCGTACTTGAAACATAAGATTGAAAACATTCATTAAACATAAAAATTGTGTATAAAACACAATCATGCATACATCAAATTAAAATAATATGCTTGAAGCATATTAATCCAACATACATAAAATTTAAACTATAAAGGTCCTAATTTGTCTAGATTGCCATAGGAAACCATTGGACTTGCTTGCAAAACAAGAGGGTTGGACATTTATTTGAAAGCGAGACGATGGGCATGTAACATGCTTAGTTGGTTATTGGTGGAGAGTTTGGAGCAGAGGTGGTTGTTGGAGGGTAGTCACGTTGGACTTGAAGTGGTGGTTGTGGACGAGTAAGAAGAAATTCAATCTAATTGAGATCTTCACTCAAGGTTAGGAATTGTTTTTGGTTAAAAATGCAACAAGGACAATAGCCAACATGATGTTCAACTTAATTTAAGTTGAGGGTGTGAGGCAAGTTTGGAGAGTAAGGTGATGAGGGAGTGTTACGTTGGGAAAGGTGCATGGCTAAAAGGTTTGATAAATCTTAAAGTTGATTAATGTCATTAATAAGCATTTCTCTACTTGGAGATGGAGGCAGTAGAGGTTGAGTTTGGTTGTCACCTTGAGGTAAGGATGGAGTTTGAGCATGAAGCACACTAGCAACATGTGGATTGATTAGTAAGTGAGGAAATGAGGGTTGGGTATGTTGAGTTTGATTGACACTTTATGGTGGAATGAAAGCTTGTCCAAAATTAGTGACACAAGAATCACCAAGTGGAAGTGAGTGAGGTTGTAGTGAATCATGGTTTGAGAAAGTGGTAGGAGGGTTTTCTTGTGATGATTTATTGAGAGGAGATTGTGGTTTGGGCATTATTGTGGTTTGGGCATTGGTGTACATCAACATCAATGGATGTGTTACAATAGTTCAACTTCTTTCTCCATATGGGTCTTACAGACATTTTGGCCACCTGTGAAGGTTTGGACATGGGTTTGTGAGGAGATGTCATTGGAGAAGATGAGATGAGTTGTGATGACAAAGATGAGGGTGAGGGTTGATTTATACTAGGAAGAAAATGTAGTTAAGGATGAATGGACATTGTTAGAAAACAAAGCCAAGAAATGTTGGTGTGTTTTAGGAAATTATAGCTGAGTCTAGATAAAAAAAGGTCAAAAAGCAGAAAGAAACAGTAAAAACCGTGAACTGGATGGCTGACCCCCTTATCTATGGTGCCGGCCCCCTTATTGAAAAGGGGGCCGCCCTTATGAACTAAGGGGGCCGCCCATCTGATACTTTTCAGACGGCCAAAAATTTTATTTTTGCTAAAATTTTGTAAGAGAAGTTTTGTTTTGGTGATCAATTTGCAGCAAGTCCTAATTTTTATAGCAATCAAGACTATAACATTTGCAAGCAAGAGTATAAACATGCAAAGTCCTTATAACAACCAAGGTTAATTCACATTACATTTAGTAAGCAAGTATATATGAATTAGCATGCAAGAAGGCAAATAAAAATGTATAATGAAGAACATATTAATTTAAGTATTATCAAATAGTTGTAATGCTCCTAATAGTTGTAATGCTCCTAAGATTTCTTAAACAAGAGAAGTAGGTCGTAAACACACCAAATGAGACTTGTGTTTGTATTTATAAACCTAGTGTGTGCCTATATGCGACAAATGTGGAGTTACGATTATTTCGACTCCAAGACAAGAAAAACCTAAGAAATAATCTATGTGCTCCTTGATTTAATTTTGCTCAATCAAGAGTGTCAAAAAATATATATTGGATTATATATTCCAGAAACAAGTGTGAGATCATTATGCATGAATGGAAAGAGTTTTTAGCATATATCAACAATGTATGAAAGTATATTTTCATGAACTCCTAGTCGTGAGAAGGATTTTGAGAAATAGATTGAGACTTATATATACACATATATTAAGTTGAGAAGTTTAAGCCTTGGCAAAAACCGAGGTAACTAATACGTAATTTGTATAAATATTAATTTTTGAGAGATTTCCTATCTTTGATTTTGTGCAAAATAGAATCCTAGACTCAGATTTAAAGAAAATAAAGAAAAAAAAATTAAAAAAAATTACGGGCTGTTAGATGGCCGGTCCCCTTATATGTATGGCCGACCCCCTTATCACTAAGGGGGCCGCCCTTTAAGAATTAAGGGGGCCACCATCTGACGATTTTATTTTCGTGATTTTCTGATTTTGGTATGTTGATTTTGGTTGAAGTTCAATGTTCTTGTTTACTTTTAGCTGGTTTAAGTTCCAATTAACATTGATAGTGTTGTGGATACTTAATAAGTATTTATTCAATGTGCTCCATCATTCCTAGACATAGACGTAAGTAATTAAAAGGCTCACATTTAAGGGGTTTAGTTAGAATGTCGGCAATGTTATCTTCCGATGAGACCTTTTCTATGGAAATATTTCTTTTTTAAACATTGTCACGAAGGAAATGGTGGCGAATCTCAATGTGTTTTGTATGATAGTGTTGTACGGGATTTTTACTTAAGTCTATAGCTCCCTTGTTATCATACATTATATGAATGTCATCTATCCTAATGCCATAATCTACGAGAGCTTGTTTCATCCATAGTGCTTGTTGACATGCCTTTCTGGCGCTTACGTATTCGGCTTTGGTAGTGGAAATAGCAAGAGCGGTTTGATTCTTCAAAAACCAAGATGTTAAACAACATCCCATAAACGTACAAATACCACTAGTGTTTTTTCGGTCCACGTAATCTCCCGCATGATCAGAGTTCGCATATACTATAGTTTCTATGCCGGACCCCTTTAGATACCACAATCCTAAATGCGTAGTGCCTTTAATGTATCAGAAGATACGTTTAACTGCTTTAAGGTGAGAGGTTTTGGGATCCTCTTGGAAGCGTGCACAAAGGCAAACACTAAACATGATGTCAGGCCTACTTGCCGTTAAGTATAGTAAACTTCCTATCATACCTCTATATTTGGTATTATCTACAGACTCATCTTCTTCGTCTTTCGTGAGTTTCGCTTCTATAGACATAAGAGTTTTCATTGGCTTAGAGTCTTCTAATCCAAATTTTTTAAGCAATTCTTTTATATATTTTGATTGATTAAAGAATATACCATCTTCTAATTGTTTTATTTGTAAACCTAAGAAAAAATTTAGTTCCCTCATCATACTCATTTCAAACTCATCGTGCATGATCTTGGTGAAATCATCACATAATTCTTGACAAGTTGAGCCAAATATAATGTCGTCGACATATATTTAGACAATAATGAGATTGGAGTTTTTCTTTTTAGTAAAGAGAGTGTTATCTACCATTCCCATGGTGTAATCATGTTTAATAAGAAAGGCTTTCAATTTATCATACCAAGCTTTAAGAGATTGTTTAAGTCTGTAAAGCATTTTCTTGAGTCTATAAACATGATTAGGCTTTGGGAAGTCAATGAATCCTAGAGGTTATGCCACGTAAACCTCCTCATTGATAAAACCGTTAAGGAATGCACTCTTTACATCCATTTGAAATAATTTGAAGTTTAGAGCGCATGCATAAGCTAATAATATTCTTATGGATTCTAATCTAGCTACGGGTGCAAAAGTTTCATCATAATTAATTCCTTACTGTTGATTATACCCTTGGGCAACTAACCTAGCTTTATATCTATTTACAACTCCATTTTTATTGAGCTTATTTCTATACACCTACTTAGTTCCAATAATGGTCGTATCAATATGATTAGGGACTAATTCCCAAACATCGTTTGATGTAAATTGGTTTAATTCTTCT